>CABFOQ010004518.1:6233-25438 GCA_900660455.1 Gephyroberyx darwinii | reverse complement strand
TTTCCCTCTATTTGTTTCCCCTCAGCTGCTTCCGTGTTTCTGTCATTTCAGCTGCCTAAACTGCACCAGACTGACGCACCACTTCCTCCCCCGCCACCACCAGCATCACGGCTCCATCCAATATCCAGAAGGGTCAGATCTTCAGCCCGGGGGGTTCTCCTGTCTCCTTCCTGCCCCTGGGAGCTTCACCCTAGTACTGGATACCTCTTGGAGTCTACGCCAAACCTATGCTCACGCACATTTCTCATGCTGTTAATAAATGCTTATAATTGTAAACCTAGCCTGATTGAAGGTTTGTAATGTCTATTTTAAAACATATAAATGATAAATTGGATATGTTCTGGAGATTAAAAAATATATTTTAAATCACAATTTTGGTCTGTTACACTAGTCTGTATAGTTATACACTAAGATACTGGTGCCACACAGTGCAACACCCTGTCCAGGTTGTTTCGTTGCCTTCAGCCCAGTGCATGATGGGATAGGCTTCAGCCCCCCGTGACCTGGAATAGGAATAAGTGAGTAGGGAAAATGAGTGAATGAATGGTTCTGCATTGCTGCTATACCTTTAAAATCCTAATTGTTAAACTATGGTTAGAATAAACTAGTAGTTTAAAAGAGAGTGTTCTGTTTTCAGCACCTTTGCTGCATTGTGGAGAAGTTGCCACAACTCTCAGTATAACTTGAAGGCTGGAGGTACACACTGCTGTCAGCAAGGGGCTAGCGTTGTCCAAGAAGAGAACAGGACTCAAATGCAAGAAGAAAGTTACGTTTTGAAGGTTAAAATAAATAGTTTGTTGGGGTTTTCTTAATAGTTTTGGGTTTGTTTTCGGAACTGTGTAATTCCAATTCAAGTCTTTCTTGCAAGTATTCAATGAAAGATTGGTGTGTATACTGTATTAAGCGTGTATATTGTGGTCAGGTTGATGGAGAAAACCAATCTTATCTGTCCCAGTCTACATCCGACATCTCCAGAGAGATCAAAGACAACGATGTTGAAATAGCTTGAAATAGAAGTGCATACAAATTTGTGTATACTTGATGTAGCTTTGTATTGTTTGATTCGTTACACTGAAGGCCAGTGGGGACACATTAAGATTAAAGAGGTAACCATAACCTAGGGAAACCGGAAATAGCGTTGACAAAAGCTCAGAGAACAACAACAACAGCAGAAACAATGGCTGCAGTGAAAGAGCTACAAAGGCAGCTGAGGAAATATGAGGATTTAGAAACCGTTTGATCGGTCATAGCGGTGCAGGTGTTCTCTAACAAGCTCAGCAAGCCGAGCCTGAAAATGATTCATTTTTACCACAAAATGTTAGCATGAAAATGGAAACAGGCAGTGAACTGGAAAAGGAAATGGAAATGCTTTTCCACAAGGAAACCAATCGTGATACTTCAGACCTTTTGCGGTCACGCAGTAGGGGGTGGTGTCTGAAGCCAATGTGGTGCTTTGTTTTTTTACTTCAAATGTGTGCTTTTGTCTGTATGAACCTGCTAAAATTCAGTTCCACAGCAAGTATACCGTGGCCTTAAGTTGACTGAGGACCAGAGCAGCCCAGAGCTCTTCCTGGCTCAGTTAGCGAGCTAACTTTGCATACCTCCACCCTACCTAACCCTTCCATGCCACTCTACTAAATGCTGCTAAAACAGACCCTAGGTGCTGATCATTTATCAAGATATACAATCACGCATTACTCCTGTGTCTTCTAATATAAAACCCTCCTCCAAAAACCTTTGGTCTTTGATTCAGTCCTCAAGTTTGACAAACTCATCATCTCTGTAGTGACAGCCAGCATTTTTCAGCTTAGGACCATGTCCAAAATTAAAACCTTTCTCTCTGTCCGAGTCATCTATGCCTTTATTTCCTCCCGCCTGGCCTGTTGTTACTGCCTTGTCATTAGTCACTCGTCCTTGTACTGTCTACAGCTAGCTTAGAGTGCTGCTGCTAGGCTTTTGACTGGCTCCAGGAAAAGAGACCACATCACTCCTGTACTCGCTTCCCTTCATTGGCTCCCGGTTTGCTTCAGAATCGACTTTAAGATTCTATTGCTTGTTCAGAGGCTTTAAATGGGCTGGCTTCTACTTCCATTTCCGACCTAGACCCCTATTCAACCCCTAGGCCCCTTAGGTCTAGGCTTAACGAACCTTGGTTGTGTTTAAATGTGCTTTATAAATTAACTTTATTTGACCCCACTCCTCCCGTCCACCAGAGCACTTATACAGCGCTAGCACACTTCATATTCAGACAGTTGCACTCATTCCCATCTGGGAGCTGCCCAGTACAACCACGGTTATCTACTGTTGGCCACTGAGCAGGTTCACTGGGGCAGCTGGGGGGTTGGTGTGTCAGTAGTTGTACTATCAGATGAGTCACACCTGTTTCACTCTGCGACTTGTATCTTGTTTTAGTGCATAACTTGATGTACAAACTAAGAGCTGTTCATTCAAGACCGTCTTAGGGAGTCAGCATTAGTGAGAAATCCCATACACAAGCTCTAAGTTGATCTGTAGAACTTGTCCACATCTTCTGAACCGATATGCATATGATGTTGATTTAATTCTGATATTTATTGCTTCTATCTGTCTCCACGGTGTTTATTGACTGAACTCTGTTGTTCCTGATTCAGTCTTCACATTCACACCCACTGTGAGACATCTCTGTTCCTTTGTGGCCTCTGGTGAAACTATACATTTAGTGACCAACCTGGTTGTCAAATAAACCATGCATAACATATCTTTGATGTCAACCAAAGAATTGTGGAACTGCAACAGCTAAAGAGCCTGTGCAAGAAGCCTGCACCAGTGTTGTCAATGAAGTTAGGTGCAATACACCTGTAATGTTAATAGATAATGTCCTTGCAATAAAAACGGTTGAGAGCTTGGACAAGTGCTCATGCTGCCCTGGCACTGAGACTGATGAGCCTCAGAATGAGATCGGAGAAAACGTGGTTAGATCTTCCTCTCAGCAATCTAATGACTCCAGTGATGACAGCTATACTGCTTTAGTCTGTATTCGCCACAGATTAGAAATCAGTGTGTCCAAACTGCTACAGGCCTTGAAGTAGTTTAGTGATGCCACTGTCTTGAGCCAGACACAAGCTTTCCCACCAGATCTGAACATGAAAAAGCTCTTCAAATACGCCTTTAAGCATCTCTGTAGCAGTTGGATCTGAGAAGCTCCTCCAGCCTGTACTGACCTCACAGGATCTGTCCTTGTAGCATCCTGTGTTAAAACATGTATAGCCAGACCTCCACTACAGCTCTGTGTAACACAATCAGTACATTCAATGATACTGATTAACTTACATCAGACAGGCTGATTGGGGGAAAAAACTGAGTGTAAACGTTAAAATATGTTCTAGAATAGAATACAATAGAAAACAATAGAACAGAACATTATTTGATGAATATTGTTTGGCTTCTTTTCTGGCATGCTCCATGGTATCACAAGCCACTTTTTTGTTGTAATTTCCTTAAGGTCCTATTATTGTCTGTATCTCAGCACCGTAAAAAACACAACAGAATGACTGTGCTTACTGGGGTCCAGGCCTTTACTGCTAATACTTGTGTTCACATGGAGCCACACTTCCAGTGCACAGCTGCAGTTAGCCTCAGACTGTTCACTCAAGGGCACGGAAAAAACAAGAAAACAAGCAGTGTAAGGAAATGAAAAGAAAGGCTATGAGATCCATCCTGCTACACAGTCTCTGTTCAAAGGCATGTTATAAGTGTTCAAGTGAATAGAATGAAATGGAGTAGAACAAATAGATTACATGACCAACTTGAACTTGAGGCTTATATAGTGGGACATAGTATCTGGGACCGGATGCAGTAAGAAGAAACATAGTTGGGTTTTAATGCATCATATAGTGTCAGATGGGTTGTTTATGCAAGCACACTACATGCTACTGTTTACTAAACTGACTTCTGATTGTTCTGGCGCGCTCATGCAGTCTGGTCTTCTTTGTATTGTAGATGTTGTTATTAGAGCTTTATCTCTGTGCTCACAATTGTATAGAAAAGAAGATTAGCTTATTAAATTTACACACAGTCAGATGAATCCTGTGCTCTCATTTTCAAGAAAAGTTCCACGTCAAAAGATGTGTGTGCTCAAGATTTGCAGCAGAAGATTTTGTTTGCCTCAGAATTAGAGCTGAAGTATAAACCAGTTTAGTTCAGAGCCTGTTCCTGCATGCTGTCCTGGCTGGTTTCCAGAATGACACCATCAAAATAAATACATTTAAAAAACAATAAGCGGCCAGTCCTCCTAGGTACAAGAATTACACATGAAGAGAGATTGAACATAGCTTGTGCAAATGAGAGACAAAACAAGGAGAAATTCTGCTCAAAGGAATCCCTGGAGATGGCACTGTTGTTGTGTTACACATCTCCAGGAAGGCAAAGGCAGAGAAAACAATGGGCCTTCAAAGTTAGCTAGTCTTTGATTAAATAAACTGTGATTGATTTTTTTGAGTCAACAGGCTCAGAAAATTGCTTTAGTGGTACTTGTGCAGGCCAGTGAGCACGATCAATCGACTTTATACCATGAACATGCACCCTTGTTATTTGGGGCCACCACTTTTATACACTCACCACCAACTCCGGAGACTCAAAGTAAAACAGCACCCCTGTTTTGGCCTTGATGGACAAACAACGTTTTCTTTTAACTATATAAGAATGCTTGTGGATTTGTTGTAAGTATAAAACAGTAAATCAACTAAAGTGATTAAAAGACCTCGCTGACATTTTAGGAAATTGGCTCATTGGTCAATATACGGTACCTTTTACATGTTACAGTAGGAGAACCACCAAAATCATCTCTTGTGTCTCTGGTAGATTTCTCTGTCCTGTGCACATGCTAACATGTTAGCATACAGTATGCTAACGTAAGAAGATCGACCTTTTAGTCATCTGACAATCTTATAAAGGGTAAAGTTGACCAAAGGGCCCAAATGTCGGTGTAGTCCTGTAAGAGGCATCTCACTGAAAAGTCAACACATTTTCATACCTTTCACCGACCCCCTAACCATGAGTGAGGAAGATGGTTTTACTGATTTCCTATTAGACTTTGCTTGTTGTTTCCAAATGTAGTTCAGCCTGGAGAGAAAGCACAGGGCTGAGGCTGAGCGGAGGAGGGAGTCTGTTGATTTAATCAAGCGAATGCTTCAAATGGACGTTGGTGAGAGGTTTACACCCAGTGAAGTCCTCGTCCATCCATTTATCACAACAAACCACCTCATCGACGGCTCCCACACAGCTCTCAGTAAGTGTGTCTGTTAGTTTGTATGTGTGTGGCATAGGTGCGTGAGTCCTATCCATATGTTTTTAAAATACTTTTGTGCATTTCAAAATTTGTATTTGTATTTGGCAGGTGTAACAAATCTGTAAGAAGAGGGGTGTTCAACGCCTCCTCTACAGGCTGATGTGAGTTAGTTTGCTCCAAAATTAACTAGTCACTCAAAATATGAGTTGTTTTGCAATGAAACTAGTGTCAGTATCTGGTGTATGTTTTAGCTGAAGAATATATTCATTAAACATGGTATATTTATATGATATAGTTAGGAAATTAGTAATGTTTTATTCAAACAACACACATACATACCTGACATAAAGAGATTGTCCAAAGACACAATTCATTTCTGAAGGCATTGTATTCTGTTCTGTCCTCTTGTAGAATAGTCTGGCCTAATCTAGCCTATTCTAGAATTGGTTTATTTTATTCTCATGTAGTACTGAGGTTTTCCAAAAGGGGGCAGTGCACATCAAAAAAATTATAATTGCGCCCCTAGCTTCTTCTAGGTTCCTTCTACTTGTTGGCCTACATCAAATGTGCAGTTAAAAGTGTATTTATATGTGTATATTTGTGCATTGATTGCATGATGACAGTAGAGAATATGACCACAGGGACTCACGCCTTACATTCTCAGTCCCATTATTATTTATGTATAGGTTTATGGGAGAACAAAACAATAGTATTATCCTGTCTTAATGTATGGGAACAAAACATATAAAATAGGTAGGAGTCAGGCATGTACAGACAAGACAGGGGCATGGGCAAAATCTTCTGGCCTGGAACCTGTATTTTCTGTTATTCTGCCTTCTTGCCTATCTTTTTCTCTTATTTGGCCTTGCCTTATTTTGGCTTAAAATAATTTTTAAAAGGACATTTCCCCAGAATTGCTAGGGGCGTCCAGGGATGTGATGCTTCCTGGGAAAGAAATGTATGAAAATAAGCTTAAAACTCATTTGTGGTGAGTTTTATACATGCACATATGCTTTCAAGGGAGAAAATACCATATACTTGCATTTCTGAGCTCTCAGTGAGATTAATATGTAATCCAATCTAAAAATGACATATAAAATGAATATGCAATATGAAATTAAACACCTTTGAAACATCAAATAAGACCCCACCAAATAAGACCCTTCTTTGTTTAGCAAGATAGTTTCCATTTTCATTTTCTAGCAATTAAAAAATATGTTTCTATTCTAGCAAGCACTCAGTCAGTGCCCTGTTGCATGCCGGTGGCAGGAGTACATGTTTGGTAAAACTTTCCATACCCTTACAGCAAAGTCATTGACATGGTGACAGTTGCCAACAAACATGGAAACAAGCAACTCATTCGTCTTTTGTCAATAGTGGGAGCAACGGTAGCTAGGGATAGAGCCAATCGTGTGTTTGACAACCTTTTAATAAACTTAACAGGAGACACTTTTGGAAAGGAACCTTTCACTGGACCCAGTCTGATTTTGTGGACTATGCATATCTACTAAACTAATAGTCAACAGTATTTTATTCCAACTATATTAATGTACATTACAGGCCATCCAAAGTTGAAGTTTTCTTGTGAGAAACTATTAGCAACCCAGTTTGGGTCCCGACCCAGACTCAGTAACGCTGACTTCGAGCTCTAGACAAAGAAGATGGAGTTGAGTTGTGGAGACTGTAGCATGGTGTTTCACTCCACCGGGCTGCTAGAGAAGCACAAGGCACTGTTCTGCATTGGGAGTGACATAGGGCACCCTGGCGTGCCGAGGCAGACCTCTGAACGTCTCATCAGAGACAATGGAGGAGGTGTCCAGCCTATGCAGACACAAACCCCAGACCTTGTAAAGGTAAGCAAGTCATACTGTCTTAACCAGTAGTGCAAAAAGGGAATAGGGAAAGGGAAGCAGCCCTTGTTTCTACGCAATGACACAAAATTAATCTTGTGAGCACAGATTTAGGAAGTTATTTCCCTGAATCTGTGATGGATGAGAGCACATGAAGAAAGTGGCAAGACAGCCAGGTGAAAAGTTGGATTTCTGCTGCCAGGTGATTTCATCATGGTAATGATGATTCTTGTATCTAAATAGAAGTAGATATGTTTGAGGCTTTAGTATATATGAGTTCAAGGCTTCATAAGGTACAATATCAGGTCATAAATCTGGTGGTTGTGGGGTAAAATGCATTTCCATTCTATTAAAATGTAGTTCATTTAAACACATATATGTGCTCAAGTGGTGATTATGGCATGAGAGTTCAAACGTGTTCATCCTCCTGATCTAACAAAAGTGGAGAGAGCCAGAAGGGCTGATTTGATTTGATCAGTGGCAAAGGAGCAGAAAACAGAATAACACTGAAGAGATATATTGAGACAGAGAAGTACCAAGAACAAGTTATGACTGACAGACACACACACACACGATTGAATTAAAAGTGGAGCAGGTCATGCTTCTAAAACTGTCTTAGCCACAGAAAATGCCTTAATTTCCAGGAATGCCCAACAACCTTAAGTATACGTAACAATTATTGTTTGAAATAAATACACATTTATTTTTCTGCAGAAGCACAAAATCTGTTTTGGCTCATTTTACCCAGTTCTACCCTACATAGTACATAATACAGTGACAATCACGTTTTATTCACATAGATTTGAATGGACAAGATCAAAATGACAAAAGTGGATTCTGTTTTAGGGTGGATGTATGAGGGTAGAGAGTAGAGCTTAAACAGATGCAAAATGGAAAACTTTGTATGTGTGTGTGTGTGTGTGTGTGTGTGTGCACCCGCTAGCTGAGAGGTCAGCAAATACGGAAGCAGCGAAGGAACCTCAGATGGAGGGATGTTGATGCGGAACCAAAGCCAGGGAGAGAAGAAGACAAACCAGCGGCCGGTCAGACAGAGAGCTTGGCCCTGCAAACCCTCACTGACGAGGTGCCTGCAACTGCCCTGCAGCACCACCCGACCACAAACCACAGCTATGCCCACATCCAACATAACAACACAAAAAGCAAAATTCCTGCACTGTGTAATCCCCCGGGGTCCTTAATGTTTTATTTTAAAATATAGCTTCAGGGATAAAGGGTTCTGGGTTACTTTTTGTGTGCTAGCAGAATTATTATTGTATGTCCTTGGGAAGCTCTTTGAGTTTTTACTGCACTAACTAACATCACATTTTAACAAACACTGCATGTATTTGATCATGTTATGTTTGAAGATCATTAGTCAATGCACATTGGAAGTGCAATGTAAGCATCAGCATGACCACACAAAAACAGCATGATATCCTACCTCGCTGAGATATGTATTAACTCTCAATACCAAAGAGAAATAACTGCAGACTCCCTCCTCTGGCTTTCAGTTTCACAAGTTGAGGATGTCCATTGAAGAGAGTCTGCCAAACTGGGCTAAAGGGACCACCGATACTGAGGTGAGCTCTTTAAGCAGGCCTACTGTATGTCTCAGACTGCATTAGCTCAGCATAGACAATTCTAATGTGTAACCTTATGCCACACACATCTAATATTTTCACTGTTTTATGAATGTGAAAAAGGAAAAAACAACAATCTGAATGACTTTGGAAATTTACTTTGGAAAACTTGGTCCAATTCTGCATTCAAACTCCACACTAACTCATTATTTGTACGTGTTGTGTCTCTCGGTCTTGGCCCACATGGTTCTCAAGAGAACACTAATGAAACTATATAGAGGTTGTGTTGTTGAGTCATCAGCCACTGGGGTCAAAATGAGTCAGTCTGTTTCTGGTGGATCTCCAGGAGTGGTGCAAGACACTCAGAGTATTTTAATGAGGCTGGGTCCCAGGGTGAGAGGACTCCATTTGGGTCAAGGGCATAACATGTTTAAGAAGTAATGCTGTGCATATATACATCCAGTTATCTACATGGTCCTCAGGTGTGTAGGCGTCAGCTGAGTCACAGTGAGAGACTGAAGGAGATGAGGGAAATGGCGGAGCACCATGAGTGCCAACTGGCCCAGATACATGCTCACAACCAGCACCTGGAGCTGCAGAGGGAGGGTAAGGAACAGATGTAATAGACTGCTGGAGACCTAATAGGCCAAAATATCTTCCTCACCGAGGAGAGACACCGCTTGTGTGTGTGTGTTTGTGTGTGTGTGTGTGTGTGTTTGTGAGTGAGAGAGTGCTTACGTGTCAGGAGGAGATGAATGAGGAAGTGTGTCAGCAGTTCAGGGAACTTCTGCCAGCACAACCTTTACATTTCACATTTCAGGCTTTTCGACCACGCTCTTATCCAGAGTGACTTTGGGAGGAGTTCAGCATCTTGCTCAAGGACACTTCAGCAGGATACATGACTGTTAATGGGCCAGCATTGGTTGTTGGATTGGGATCAAACCCCCCAACCACTCTGCTGCCACAACAGGCATGGATGCAAAGAATCATTATTTAATCCTTTTCAGCCATCAGAGGGTGCAAAGAATAACATGGCGACCGGTTTAATGAGAGACACAAGTATATAAATACAGTCCAGAATACATACAGTATGCCTACTTAGTACTTTGCAACATTTGAGATAGAATAAACTGAATTTGTTAATGTATGGTGGGTGTTTGTTGGGGGACTTGGATCATGGATACCACCTGTTTTTTTACATGATCTGCTGTTTTTCCAGGGCCAAAGAGATCTCTGTACCTGCTGCTCAGCCAGACCCAGGCGAGAACAAGAAGATGCACCATGCCACCTTTGACCTCATATCCTCTGTGGATGGCCCTCTCTCAACCCAGATAAAGTATGGACCCGTATTCATCAAGAGTTTAGTTTTAGAAATACAACAACAAGAAGGTGTGGACAGCCCTTTCATTTTCCCATTGCTATTATTTATCTGTGTCTTTTTCCTGTTAAGAAATACTATGTAAATAGGAATTTGTTCTGCTGACCTGCCTGGTTATATGAAGATAAACAGAGTAAAATCTCACCTTGGTCCAGAGCTCTGCGGTTGGCATACCTGCAGTCGGGTGGGTCAGATGCAACTGTCCTGGCCCAGATGATCGACCTGCAGGCGGAGGCCCAAACTCTGGAGCAGAACCAGCCCGGAGCTGGAGCCAAGGCCAGGAGGAAGAGTAAGAGTCTGAGCCATGAGGAAGAGGAGCTTCAGATCAGACACAGTGGTTGTCATGGGAGAAATCCTGCACCACGCATCTATCCTGCATTGTCAGCACCGCAGTGCTCACTGGAGCCAGTTTGTTTTAAAATGTTACGAAGTAGAACTGAATAGGCATATTGTAACACAACACATGTGCTTCTCAAACAAACAGTTCATTTATCACGTTTATTTTGCTTGAGATATTTTTCACTCTTACATTGCTATACTTGGCCCGTTATAATGAAGCTCTGACAGTTCTGAGAGTGGCTTTAAACTCATTAAGAGTCACCAGTTCCTTTAGTTTCTGCAGGGTTTTCCATGCAGTGGGAGCAGAGATCACGAAGGCTTTCTTCCCAAACTCTGTTTGAGCTTTGGGGACAGTCAGCAAAAATATATCCTGTGACTGCAGACTGTACTGAGCTCCACATTTCTGACTAATATATTGTCAAGGGGATTTTTATTTCTGCTTTATGAAATCCTAAACAGTGGAGAAAGACAGGAAAGATGGGAGAAAAAAGAGAGGGCATGACCTGCAGTAAAGATCATGAATCAGAGCCAAACTCATTTCAAGTACCTGTCCCACAACTGAGGGTAAAGTGACTCCCAACGCTGAGCCACAATCTCCTTTCTCTCTGACCAGAGGTGAAGCCTCCTCAGCGGGGTCAGACCTGGGAGCTGCTGGCTGTGGAGCAGGAGAACCAGCGACTGGAGGAGGAGATCCTCAGGATCCAGCTGGCCAGGGAGAGACACCATGGCCATGAAGGTTGGACAGTCCTCACAGTAACGCACAGACCTCCTGCCCTGACCATGGTTCCAGCAAATGCTTTTACCAGAGTTCATAAAAGCCACTTCCAACTAGTTCCACACCTGTCAGCTGGTTTAAAAAAAATACCAGTACACTCAAAGTACCAAACAAGACATTCTAGGTCTACAGGTAAAGATTTTTAGATTGGTTAAATTTGGGGAATCACTTGGAACATGATTTTATAAAATCTCTATACTAGAAATGAACAGTTAAGACACTTCCTGGAACCACAGTGGACGCCTCAACTCAACGGACCACATAAAGCATATCAGCCTCTCAGATTTCCCTGAGCATTTCACAGTGCAACACACACCAAGATTTCTGCTTTTCACTCTCTGGTTCATTGGTCTTGTGAAGTGAAGGGAACAACCCAGGAAGCTGCAATGCATTATGCATACGGTCCATAGCATGCAGTGTTTAGGTTGTAGGCTCTCACATAAAAAAAACACAAGTAGTTAAGTCGGGTGTCAGTTGGCCTGTTGTCTTCAGAGAGGATATCTGTGTGTCTGTGTGTCATGCAGCGGCAGTAAGGACAGAGCTGCAGCTGATCCAGAGGGAGAACCTCCACCACAAGGCCAGTTTACAGGCAGAGATGGAGAGTCTTGCCAGGGAGATGGAGCGAGCCAGAGAGGCTCCCAGGCACCGCAGACAGCCCTCTCCACCCCCTCCTCCACTCCCATTTCCACCCCAGCCAGCACTGCATCCCCTGGCCCACATTCATGCACCTCTGGCCCTGGTACACACTTTACCACGGCATGAACATGTTTAGAGCAAGACTTGTATACCAGTCTGTGGTCGACGAGAGCTTGATGTGAATGTGACCGTGGTGGAATAGGACCAAGTGTTCAAGTTTTTTGCTTCGGACAGTATTTAGCCCCAAGTATTATTCAGTCGTGCCAATTAGAGTCCTTAATTGAACTAAACAGTGTCTGTACCAGGGAAGTAAAATGGCCACGAAGGAGAGCTGTGACATCCAGTCAAAGTATATAATAATAATGATTTCTGAATTTACCGCTAGCATTGCTTCATGACATTCATTCAGATATCCCCATCTGTCCCACAGCCCCAGGCCAGGTCCTGCTCCTCTCCACTGGGAAGACATGTTGTGGACCCCCTGGACTCTCTCGGGCCCGCCCCCTACGACCCTGCGTCAGTTCTATCCTGCACACATCCAAATCATATCAAGCAGTCCATTTAATACAGTCTACTGATCTGTCCTTGTTTTCATTTATTTCTTCTTGAACATCTATTAAGTACAAATCTATTCCAGTCTAGTCTATTATAATCCATGTGAACGCTAATCCTTTGTTTTGCAGGGCTGGTTTTGTGATTTTCTACGACCTGGTGCTGGGAGTTGATGCCACTCTGAGGGTGCTGCGTCTGGTGGCAGCTCTCTACTTTGGGGGTCAGGAATCGGGACGGCCAACTCCGCTGCCCCCCGTCCAGTGCCAGTCGGGAGGAGCACTGCATTACACCCACAGCCTGCCCCCTTGAAACTACGCCCCCCTGTCAGTCAAGCAGCCTGTACCCAGGTAGGGGCATCACCAAGTGAGGAAGGGCTATAATGCAGCAGAGGATGGTGACTGGCGTGATAAAATGCAGGACAGGGCTTGGTGAATTGCGGGATGGAAAGTATTAATGGCTAAATTAAAGTCTACTGTAGTCAAGGTCGATCAAGGCACTGCAGACAGATATAATACACATACATAAGTAGATATATTCACTCTTTAAGAACATCAATCTACTTTCAACTTTTCCCCCTGAAGGATCCAGCCGTCTCCCTCCCTCTCTCTGGTGGTGGAGGTCCAGGCAGCAGGAGGTCTCGATGTTTACGGCCAGGAGGTCGAGAAACTGGTGTCCTGGGGCTGGGCACGACTGGATCTCTTTGACCAACACAACCAGGTCCTACATCTGTATTCCATGACATACTGCTGTACAAATGAGGGATTTGTGGGGTTCATTGTAATAGCTCAGTTGTATGGGCGTTTTTAATCTATTAACTGCAATCTGTACATGCTATACACAGGCAAAAGAGACAGTACTGGGACAGTGAGAAATAACTGGTCTCTACTTTGCAAGAGGTTGCATCTAAGAAGACATCAGGCTGCTGATGTTTATGAATCACACACTTCAGACAATCTGTGCATAAAGGCTTTGGGGCCTAACATGCCTTACATGACTTCTATTCATTTAAAGCTAACCTGTCCTTACATTTGCGTTCGTCTTACACAGTGATTTAGGAAATTGACTGCATCGTCTGACATTATTAAGCATTGTTCTATTAAGGTTTGAAATAACCTCATAAACTGACCTCATATGCATCATTTCACTCATATGCCTCATTGTCCCAATACCCAATACTTTTGCTTGTATATGGCATAACTTCTTCACATTTTCTGTGTACTACCAGCTCCATAGCGGCCACTGGAGGGCGCCAGTGCGTAGCCTGCCTGTTAAACCCTCCCTAAGCCCTGGCCAGCTCAACTCTGTACCCCAGGTATACAAGTCAGTTTGCACATATGCCCTGTTGTATATATATCCTATACATTATCCTATGAATACTTGTATTCAGGTGGCATCATGAAGAGGCAGAGATACCAATTTCTCCATTGACAGTAGCCTCAATAGACCATAATGTAATGCATTGGTGCAGTGGTGTAGTGGCAAGGGTTGCAGTTAGGGTAGGGAATCAGGAAATGAACATAAGTAGGAGGAGAATGTCCTCACAGCTCAAAGCATGTATACTCTATGTCTGTGTGATTTTGAGGTGGGCAACATGGAGTTGTGTGTACGATTGGTCAACGCCCGCGATGGGGACGTGCAGACCTTGGCAAAGCCTGACCCCATCACCACCAGCCTTTATCAATATCCTGCTATGGTAAGCATGGTAATGTTTGCTTCAGGCTAGACTTCTGTAGTTAAATTATACATAGTCTTCTCAGCAAGGGACCCCCTGGTCTAATGGCAATCCACTTGGGGTCCTGGTTGATGATGTTGACAATATGCTTAGTGGTCTTTTGTAGTTCAGTAGGCTCAGCATGGTGCTAGTATTAAAATGTATGCAGTCTAGCAGAGAGAGAATATAAGGATTTTAGGCACAAACACTGTAAGATTATTTCCATTATCCCCCTCTCTAAATTCTGGCTGGTGAAGATCATTTTAGACTTGAGAAGAATGGAAAATATTAGCCATGGACTAACAGGATATTAACATTGTTATGCTTTCAAGTGGAGAACTGTATGGTATTTGGTGCTTCTTCACCTCAAGATGTTTTAATGTCCTTGTTGGTGCCTCTCTTACGTCTCAATACAGGACTCCTCTCATCTTGTGACTGTCCGAGGAAATCCTACTCTGTCCATTTCAAGTGCACAGCCCACAGGAGCCAATCAGCTCCCCTCCCTCCTGCCCAACACTGATCAAGACCCTCCCTTCATGGAGGACGCCAATCAAAGTTGAGAAAGAGAAGAAAAAAAAAAGTGGGGGGCTGCCATGAACAAATAATCTATACATCTATAATCTATACAAAATCAATCTGGATGTGGGGTCAGTCTAAATTTGAAGTGTTTAATTTGGGAGTCATTTTTATCTCTTCCTCACCTGTTAGGATTATTGTGTGTGACAATACGTGGATGGAAGTGAACTAAAGTCTTTGGGTCCAGTTCACAAAACTAGTGAATTCTTCTTACCTTTGCTATTGAGACAGTGTATTGCTGGATGTTTCAGCAGGACACAATGAATGGCTACAAATGTGTTCATGTTTCTAAATCTTTATTTCTACTTACAAATGCATAGGTACATATTTTGTTATTGATATGAGGTTAACATCAAGAACAAAACTTTCCAAGTAGAAACCTCTTCAGTGTGTCTGCCCTCAGGGGTGCTACCAAACACACAGACTTTAACTGTAGCAAAATGATGAAAGCCCATTAGATCAAATCTCATTGTACGCATGTATGTGTCTCACCTATTGGTTCAGTGGAACTACTCAGTGGCCAGTTGTTTCCCTTGCTTTATTTGTGTACATTATTGTCCTCCATGTATGGGTGGTGATACATTTCAGGGTAATGATGGTAAATCAGTGGCCTGTAAATTAATCTTTTTTGTGACTGATGCTGATCAAAAATGACAAATGAATAATAGTTGACACATGGTACCATGACTTAATAGACTTCAAATATAATGCAAGAGTGTGAGGCATTCAATTAGACATGAGTATATATAAACACTACCAGTAGTATATACAGTGCAATCTAATCTAGATTGATTTAAAACACTGCATCCTTCCCAGTTAAGGCATGCTCTTCTGTAGCTGACCCTGACCTCCCTGTAGAGGGAGACAAATTCCCCTTTGGGAATCAATTGAGTATGACACAAAAATACCAAATAGATAACTAAAGAAATTACAAGAGAACTAGATGCAAAGACTTAGATGGGATGTTAAGTTTTTCAAGTGATATAAACGAGTAGAAGGGAAGAAGCGGTTGAGGTGGGTGGGATCGCTGGCAATCTTCCCTGCCTTGATGGAGGTTACCGTGTGATTGAAATATTCCTGTATTGCTCCGTTCTAAACAAAATACCATTAGGCCCAAACCCACCAGCAAAGAGTTTAAGTTGTAGTTAATAATTGCATACTTTTTGATGTATGTTGTATGAAGCCCAACCCATACTAACAGACTTTTCAGGGTTTTTTGCAGTTACCAAAGTTTGATTATGTAACAGCCTTCCACTCAGTACATGCAGGTTGATACACCTGTGGCTGGCAAAATTTGTCAACCATTTTTCTTCAAGCCCACCCCAAATAAACTCAGTCAAACCCAGAAAATAGTGTTAAGTATCAAGTCAATGACAATTTGAGAAAACAGTGATACAAACAATTGACATCTGCAAATTTCCTTTATTTTTTACTACAAGTATACAAAAACTGGACAGACAAATCTGTGAAAATGGATCTTATTTACAAAAACAAAAGTGTTGAAGGGGGAACGGGGCTGGACAGGCATGCTGTGCTGGTTTCAAGATCAGGAAGGAGGCGAGAAGACGGTCACGCTGAAGACTCTACAGAGGCCGACGGCTTGGCAGGCTACAGGAGACAAAGAACGACAGGAGTTTTAACTTGACATGACTGCAGGAAAGGATTTAGGGTTATACTAGATTTAGACACTAGATAAGCCTCGCATCCCTTCGAGTCAGACTATGAACATTTGGCATCTGTTGCCATTTCCAAATTATTGGACTGTCTGCTGTAGGCACTGGGAAGCGCTCTCATCACTGCCCATGCAGTCAGTGTGATGAGTCTTACAGAAAGCCTGTACACTGAAGTTGCCTCTAAACTGAACTTACCAACTGTTGAAGCAACTATTGCCTTTGCCTCCAGTATGAACATGTTAACACACCAAGTGCCAGGAAAAAGGAGTCCTCCCAAAACCACTTAATGTTTAGGGATTCCCCTGGCTTTGATGGGCTTAAGAGGTAAATTTCCCAGGTGTGGGTTGCAGACTGTCAGCCTTCAAGGGTTGAATGCACAACCACTGGAAAACATCCTGACAGAAGATTCCATTTGAACTCCAAATGGAGATGCTAGGAAGTTTAGATAATTAAACCCACCAAGGTGGGCTGGCAACATGCCAGTCAGAGGACAATCTTCCTTTACTATGCTCGCACTGTGAACCTGTCAGTACGTAAGTTAAACCTATCACTCGCCTCCTGTGCCTCTGTCTTCTGGACCCCATTGCCGTTGCTGGCACTGGAGTCAGCGCTGCCATTAACTGTGGCCTCCTGTTTGGCCTGCTTAGCATCAGCGTCCTTTACTGGGCTCTCCTCCTCCTCTGGTTTCCTCTGTGTAGAAACACAAATCCAGGAGAATAATGTAGGGCGAAGGCTTCTGTACATGACTGTTCTATGCAGGTGGCCTTGATAAGGAGATTGGCAAGAGGAAAGTGTAATTGAAGGATCTGTTACATAAGTGTTATCACCATTTACTGTCATGTCAAGGTCACCTGCACAGATTTTATCATGCACAACACCATCAGCTGTCAAAGCTCAATTTCTTGCATTAGTCTCCATCACAACACAGACGCCATCTGTCACAACTATAGTTCAGCAACTCATAGCAAAACCAATACACTCTAGACACTGCACAGATTGCACCAAGCCAGAACACACCACCTAAAGATTGACACCTACCAGGACATTTGCAGGGAAACCGTAGGATACCCTTGAACCTAAAGCAGGCCATGCAACATTAGTGGGTGTTCCACAATGTAGCCCTACACTGTTGAGGATTATAGCTCCAATATGGACTCAGGTGACCAAAATTGTATTTATTGGTCAAGCAACAGTGACAGAGCTGAGCTTTCATTTTGGCCAGTTTAAAATTAAAAAACAAACACAAGTCCAACTGAAGAGACATGATTGTTGGATGGGCTAGGACAACAGGAGAAGAAAGCTCGGTAGAGGTGGGAGTCGGTGGCCGGGCCTCACCTTTTTCCTGACCAGGTGGGAAATGTCTGAGACCGCTTTGGAAGACGAGGCACCGTCAGATGGCCTTACTGGGATCTGAAACAGCAGATTGAGTCGGTTGGGATTGTTTTGGGATACAAAAGTTAATCTTTGTATGAACGACAGCTGTTAAGTATGAAGTGCTTATAAAATCCCCAGTATCAAAGACTAACTGCACTCACACCTACAGCATCCTTACCTGACTGGCAGCGACAAATGCTGATGACGATGAAGGACCCCCGTTTTCACCTGGGAAAGCTGATGAGGTTGAGGCCCCGCCCTGGAAGAGATCAGTCAAGGTTACTTCATAGCAGAGGGTGCATCAATGCACTGCCTTCTGTATATCTAGTTGCTGCAGTCCCCTGAACTTCTCGTTTAAATCTTGCAACTGTTGGTTGAACAGCATTTACAAAGTATTCATATGCAGGGATAGGAACTTACAAATTGCTAGATTTTTAAAGAAAAAGTCAGCAGCACATGGCAAAAAGTTGCCACACACACCTAACTAGTTGTGTGTGCCCGTGGATGGCACAGCATATATAACCCTTCTTGAACAAACATCTTATCTATACGGTTGCCATCCCATCTACCCACTAGTGTCTGTTGGATGGCCTGGGAGGCAGCACTGGCTGTTCTCTGGCTCTCCTTGGTGTCCTCCACCTTCTCCTTGATGTCAGGCAG
Organism: Gephyroberyx darwinii; assembly: GCA_900660455.1. Classification (NCBI taxonomy): domain Eukaryota; kingdom Metazoa; phylum Chordata; class Actinopteri; order Trachichthyiformes; family Trachichthyidae; genus Gephyroberyx; species Gephyroberyx darwinii. The sequence continues at coordinate 7,068 of CABFOQ010004518.1, read as the reverse complement.
GAGCTGCTTCAACTCCTCCATCTCATTCCTCTCCTCCGCTGCACCGTCTGCTCCCTCTGCTGCATCTATCACCTCCTGCAGCATGGCTACAAGCAGACAGTGGTTGGGATTAGCACAAAGAAAGGAGTTAAGGAGGAAAGCAGGAAAACCAGGCACCCCAATAGAAGAGAAAGTGTATATGCATTTTTTTTTAAGTGTCTGATCACGACAAACTATAGCAAACTAACGCATAACTGTTTAACTCTGGTAATTGCTTAATATGAAGAATCACTAGTAGTTATTCAGTCAGTCACCTGGTTAGTTTTAAACACACTGAGGTAGGACTCAAGAAATGTCCTGATATTCAACCAGGCCAAACATGGTTAAAGTTCTGAAAACTTGTGTAGGAAACTTAAAGCTGTATGTAGCCCTACCCAGGCGGTTCTCGATGACCTTTATGGAACTGTTGTAGTGCTGGATGGCCTGGCTGTACTGATCCATGTAGCACAGCGTAGTGGCAACGTGGTAGTGGCTTTCAGCCAGCAGACGGCTGTGGGGAGGAAGGTGCTTCAGCTGCAGGGCCAGGCACTCCTGGAAGTCCTCCAGGGCCTGGGGGTAGTTACCTGGGGAAGGGGGCAAAGGGCAGTTCAAATTATAAAGCATTAAGCTAATATGACTGAAGCAAGAGAGGTCAATGGCAGAAAGAAAGAATAAAACACTTTCCTTAGAATAAAGTTATAATAAAAACTTTTTTTTTTTTTTTTTAAAGTGCCAATCGATTTAACCAACAGAACAAGGAGCTATGGTAGAATAATATCACTGCTGTGATATAGTACAACTTGATGTTGGTGGGGGG
>CABFOQ010004508.1:12123-24378 GCA_900660455.1 Gephyroberyx darwinii | reverse complement strand
AGCCCGTTGCTTAAACCCAGGGTCATAAAAAACTCAACTGTAAAATGCATCACGTACAAACTGCAGCATCAGCATGTTTTTCCATGTTGGTGTGGTCATCTGCAGTACAGGATTACTGTCGTCATGGATACTACGCAAGTTTTGCCTGAGGTCTGACCTTGAGGTTATGAACTGTAACACTGCAGCATAGTGGCTTCTTTAGAGTCTTCCACAATATATAATATCAACGTTAGTGAAGCCTTCAGACAAAGAACCATCTATGTCCATTTTAACTCTCATTTTCTAATGACTGTAATTCGGATTGTTGTGTGTTCAGTCAAGAGGCAGTAGAGGTTGCGTACTTTTAGGTGATGTACTGCATTCACACTCCAGATGAAGACTAAGTTGGCTGTAAGAAAAATCAAAAACATATGGTTCTTTGGTTGAACGGTTAACTTCTAACCTGGTGCACCCAAGGTCATCAGATGAAGCAACCTCTCGAGTAAAAGAGTTGGCCAAGTCAAGACGGCTAAGTTTCAGCACACACATTGCCAAATTTCAGTTACAAGGAAATAACTAATAAAGCTGGACCAAATTAATTCACCAGACTTGAGTAATTTATTAATAAGCCCAATGGCATTTCAGGGAAAATACTTCTGCAATCTGCAATATTTATTTTATGCTATAAACTCTTTAGTTTAGCCGTTATTTTCCAATTGAAGCTCCATGAACGGGTCAGGGAATGTGTGATTATATACACACACACACATATATATATATATATATATATCATGCAACAACAGTAACTTTGAGGGGGCTTATTCATCTTCACAGCAGAATTTATTGCTTATGTCCTGTATTTGAAATCCACAACATTAAATATGTACAAACTAGTGACATCATTGTGAAAAGCTGTGATTCAGGCCTTCTTGCATAGCAACAGACTGATGAAAGAGACGGTTGAGGACAATAAACACCTATTGATTACTCATCAGGCACCCTTTTGGGGACGTTCAAAAGAACTGGATTTGCAATCACTCGCATTGTCCTTTCAAACATTTCCACTGATGATTCTTGAAATTGCTGAAATTACAACCCATTAAACACTAGCATTTCTAACAAATGTTGATAGGAGACTGGTACCAAAACCTGGGTATAAAACAAACACTCTGTGAGCATCCTAAGAGGGAGTTTGATTAGTAATCAATAGGATATGCTTCTGAAAAACCTGAATCTTCTCTCTAAGCCAAGAGGAGACCATGTAAGTGAAAAAAGGCATTACCTACCAAGGCAAGAAATATCCAGACAGAAAAAACAACAACAGAAAATGAATTGCACTTATTTGGCAAACCTAAAGCATCTTCTGAAGTCTGAACGTGTTACTTAAAGAGTTCCAGTAGCTTATTTATGTTTATTTATATAGTTAAGAATATTCCTGACTTACAGTAATGCCAAGAGCCAAGAGATGCTCAAACCACTGCATCAAATGTGATGCTTCATCCCATAAGGTCTTTAAAATAAAGACGTTTTTTCATATCAAAACTTAAATATCTGTGAAAGTTTTGGTGGATTGTCTTATAAAGGATGTCATAATGTCATAAAAAAAAAAGAACAATACACACTTGTGTTGAATGTAAAGGAGTATTGTTTCGGTTTATGAAGGCTACAAATACCGACAAAGCATAGGAAAAAAATACTCATGAAGCGATTCATACAGAAACAAACTGGGAGGAGCTGCCTGTCTTTCTCTTTCGTAGGAAAAAAAAACGACGGAGAGGCTGTTTTATACGAGGTATGAGCCCTTTTGATGACAAGGCACAATCTCAGGATGTTCTTGAACAGTCCAATAAAGAACCAGCGCAGGTTTTCTTTCAGACTCTGTGACCCTCAGTCTTAAAAAAAAAATATCCGTACAGCAATTCAGTTTTCAGGACAGTTGGCTGTAAATGGCACAAACACTCACTCCGGTCTCTCCCAAGATACAGCACGTTATATTTTCTTTGTTGTAGTGTTTTGTTTCAGTCACGTGGTCGTTCATAACTTGACTGCCTCACGGGGGGGAGGGGAGGGGCCCCCTGGCAGACCCGAGGCCAATGTGTCTCGACTTTCTGGCTGATATATTTGGATCAAGCGAAGGCACAGATGTGTTTGGTAAAAGAGGCAATTAGGAGTCAATCACGATTTCAAAAGAATCCCGGACCGCTCCCAAACTGTGGAAACCTCAAGAGAGGCGTGGCCCGGCTCCATATAGGCGGCGAAGGAGTCCCCGCCGCACATACAGATCACATGTTCCCTATGAAGTTCTTGTTGGGCTGCTGGGCGTACCACTGCTGCCGCTGTTTGCGAGCGTCCACCTCCGACAGCAGGGCCTGTCGGTACGCCTCGTAGGACTTGACGATGTGCTCCAGCTCCTTCATGAACAGCAGCTTCAGCATGCCCTGGTACGTGTCCAAGTCCACCAGCTGGAACAGCTCCCACTTCAAGATGTGGTCGTACCTGATTCAGAGGGAGAGATTCATGGTACCTTAACACAAAACAGGTTGGGAACAGGGCCGCAAATAATGCTGTAAAGTGGAAGGCGAGCTTGTCGTTAGTCATCTTCCCTTCCATGGAAGATCCAGTCTGTGTAAGCACATGACACAATGAATCATCTATATTGAGTACGATGGGTTGGATCGTACCATCTGTTGTCCACTGAGGGGGAGCAGAGTCAACTGTGTCTAACCAAGATGACTGAAAGACAACCACAAGCCTTCATTGGTAGTTTTTAAACTTTTAGAAAAACATCACAGTAACAAATTAGAAAGGGAGTCTTGGATTTCATTAGGCGCTAGTGTAGGTGTTTTCACGTCACAAGCTCGGCACTCACTTGAGCGGGGCGCGGGCATACACTTGCAGCCAGTCTGGGATCTCGGCTGTGTGGTATGGGTTAGCTGGCACCAGTACGGGCTGGTTCCTCTCTGCGGGTCGGGGCTGATAGGTCACAGGAGGCGGCAATGGCGGGGGCTGATCGTAGCGAGGCACGCTGGAAGGGAGAGAGAGAGAGATACCATACAGTGTATATCCACCCTTTTGTCTGCAATATTTGGAGTCAATGTTAAGCCGTTTCACACAATTTCAAGACAGGACAGCAGCTCTGGTTTAGATCAAAAAGTAAGTCAAAGCGAAAGTGAAAAAACAGCTTCATACAATACAAAACCTTTCAGTTTTTACATTAATGGCATACCTCGGGGCACACGGGTGACGATACTGTGCTCTCTTGTTGATGTGGTCCACGTAGTAGACCCCGAACTCGGCCGACTCCACCTTCTCCCAGCCAGGAGGGAGCCCTTCCCTCTCCAGAGGGTGGCTCCAGTGTGTAGTGTTGGTGTTGTGGTCGATGTAGTACTTCCTGCCACGGATGGTCCAGTCAACGGTCCAGCCGGCCGGAAGGGGGAGGTCCTCTCCCGTCAGACTGGAGAGGTTCCCCAGGGACTTGGCCTGTATTCGACCTATGCCTGAGGAAAACAAACATTTTTTTTTTTAGAAACCTAGAGGGAGAGGGAGAGATGTCTGACCAAACATACACTGGACCTGCCGCCAGCAAACAGCGCCTCTGGGGAAGGAAAAAAATGTTTTGTGAAAGTTCATAAGAACGGCATGAACATCCTGTATGGGAAGATGTCATTTATAGGACAGGAATGTCCACCAGTTAAAAGGCCTTTCTGACTAGTAGCCAAGTGTACAAACACCAGGATAAGAGAGGAATGCAATGAATCACATTCAAGCAACGAAGCTTAAGCACTACTGATGCAGCTTCAATATTACATTGATTCTGGATGAGTTCGCTTACTATCTATGACACAGCGACTCTTGTGACAGAGCATCTGATTCTGACCTACGTCACTGGATGAATGGTAGGAAATGGGAGTGTAGTTACTTCTGGTCAGGAAGGCAGAGATCTCTGCATGGCCAGACATACACACAGGGGCTTTCACTGGAAGAGAACAACCCACTGAAGAGCTATACACTCTGTACCAGACAGCAGAGCGAACTCCCTCAAAGGCTCTGTACTTCTGACGGGGAAGAATGTGAGTCCGACGTTGTGTGTTGTGGATGAATTGGACTATCAAGTGCGCCGACTTAAAACGGACAGGCTTGAAAGGACTCAGAACCGGGTGAAATTGCAGCAGCACATATTAAAAACACAGAAGAATGCATGGGAAGCAGAATATTTCAGCAAAGCGGCAGCTAGGATCTGATAAATTCTGCACGAGAGTGACAGCAACAGAACTCGAGTTCTTTGCCAGCTGGTGAGTGAAGGGCTGGAATGTGCGAAGCGCTCCAAAGAAATGCACTCCTCCTCCTCTGCCTCCTCCTCCTCCTCCTCCACCTCATCATCTCTGCCCTTTTCTTCAGAAAAATGCCTTGAGCCGTACTCACTACAGAACTGAAACGCATCAAAGGAATTTCACTGGAAACAATCAATAGTCCACTGTACTTACAACTGGTGATCTATTGGTTACAAAAAAAAGGAGACAACCTAATGAAATCCAGTCAGTGATCTCCAAAAACATGAACAAGCATCAATACAAATTAGTCTGAATTGTTAGAGAAATTATTAATAGTAATTTTGAAATGTTGTTTAATCTTGAAAATGCTTTTTTATTTTTTAAATCTATTTTTACGGTGAAAACAAGGAGGGTTAGCTGAGTTGAGGCGGGTTACCCTCCACTACATCTCTGCTCGCCGTTCAGTCCATTAGCCTAACATGTGTGATGTGCATATAGAGAGAGCAGTACCTAAGTAAACAGATGATTCATAGTAGTCTGAGGTTGAGACATTTGACTGGGGGCGGTCTGCAAATTGCTAGTTTGCCACCAGAAATATTTAGCAAACAGAGAGGCGAAAAATGCAGCACCCCTAATGCTTGTTTAAGTTCAGTCCAAACAAGGCTCCATGTTATGAGACAGGCAGGCCCGACATCATACTAAACCATATACACTAAGTTGACAAGTCAGCCACAAAATAAAAGGTTCTCCATGTTTTGGGGTGGGCTGGAAAATTCCTGTGACCCCCCCCAGCATTTTAATCTCACGGAAATTGTATACTCACATCGCACCGATGTTTACTACGTAGAGACAAAAGGTTTCATTCCTCAGGCGAACTGAAATAAAGTTGCCCTTTTTGCGTCGGTCAGTGACGACCAGCAGGCTGCGGTGCTTTCGCAGTGGCCTCTGTGTGGTCCGAAAGCCACGCACACTGGTTTGTCATTTTAAAAAAAAGCAATCATACATTATTATAACCACTTTAGTTCAGCTACAAATTTCTCTAGGGGCCCAATTTTCATATCAGGGGACTCCAAAGTCAGCAACGTTAACCCGAACCATTTCACACAGGACGATCCTGAAATGCAGACTAGCCGGTGTGATTTGAATGCTCTTACCCTCACACACCATTGGACCACGTTCAGAACTGAGAATTTGCTTTTAAAGTAAAATGCATATCACATGCATGTCATACGGGCCGTCCTAGTAGCATGTACTTTTGACATCATGGGTGTAATACCAGCCTATGACCAATGTCACATGTTGCAACCACTCTTTCCCATATTTCTTGTCACTCTCCACAGTGTACTACCGAATACAGCAGGAACATCTGAAGAATAATATCTTAAAAACATTGTAAATTGAGTAACTAATACACCTTTCAATACTACTCAAATACTAAAACATATATAACATTTACCTGCAGGAGGTCTGCTTGGAGCAGGGGGAGTGTGCTGTGGTGGTAGTCTTTGAAAGTTGTGCTCGTTGTGCTCATAGTATCTATAGTCCTCAGGAAAGCGGTCTGGGACCCGCCTGGGCTGGCGCTGCTGCTGGTGCTGCTGGTTGTCATAGTATGGTTCAGGGGGGTAATAATACCGGGCAGCGTCCCCGTTCTCAGACATGGGGCTCACGTCTGTGAGGAAGGACTGTGAGGAGCCTCCATACTCATGGGGCAGGTCTCCCAGACTGCGGGGCAGGTATGGAGGTGCTGACATCCGGTGGCTCTCTCGCCGGGCCACCTCATGTGGAGGCCTCTGCACTGGGGCGCGGAGGAAGCTCTTGTTGCGGGCCACCACTGGCTCCCGGCTGGGTGCCACAGGATAGGAAGATGGCCCCATCTCTGGCATAGGGACCTCTGTGCGTCTAGGAATAGTGGGTCCATGACGGATGAATGAGGGCATAAGATCTGCAAGCAGGAGAACAGGCCGTCAGTATGAGTCAACAGAACAAGAACATTTGAGCCAACTCTCTTACACGCTATGCCAACACAGCAGTAACAACATGTATAAACAGACACATTATGGGCAAGGGAAGATTTTATCTCTCTTACAAAGAATAAATTCATTTGACAACAGCCTCAAGCAAAACTCAAACCAGCCAGCCAGTCCAGAACAGATGACAACACTCATCCCACTGTTCTGCCCATGGACAGATCTAGCTTAGCTAGCGACAAATCTCTTCGGTGAATCACGCCATTATGTTTGTAAAGCACTTTTCTTAACAAAGTTAACAAAGCGATGGGATATAAATAGAAAACAATTTACTAACTAGGTAGTTTGCTTGCTGTAAGTCACAGTTGTTAGCTCACATATACATTGCTGAATCCAAGCTCATGTAGCAAGTGGTTAGCATTTAGCATTGAATTACCAAGTCAGCAAACTATTTACAGTACGTAAACTAACACTAGTTTAACAAGTTTAACAGTTGGTCTCACGCTTGTGAACCATAACGGTGTGGCAAAACGTGGCCACATGTTAACTTCTGCTTGCTGGCTACAGGCAGCTAACTTTCGCTAGCTCGCTGGCTACTTGTTGCGCTTACTTCTCAGGAGCGGTGATGTTTCCTTCTTCACATATTTCCCGTGTACCTCGGCTGGTTTCGACGCTTCGTTTTTACTTTTCTTTCGTGAGAGCATAACTCAAGCCTAGGAAACATCAATAACACGGTGCTGTAATGTCATGGCACATTCCTCGAAGTTTGCGACCGTCCCTTTCAACGTGTAAAGCGTGGAAAGAGTACATTTTAGGGTTTAAATCGGCTAGCAGCCAGTTAGCCAGCTAACTTTAGCGACTGGATGCGTCTCTCCTCCAGCAGTCCACTCCCACCCTGCCGTGTTGAGGGATGATTACTGCCCATCCCTTTCCTCCTACAAGCACAGCAACAACTCGTCCAGCACAAATACTGTTGATGCTGGGCTGAAAAGCTGATGCACTGATGCAGCAGATATAGTTTTCGTGTAAATATATCAAAGACATTCGTGCTCATAAACCAGTTTATACTCAAAACCTCGCCCCTTCTTGCCTGGGGACACATTGGTGCTTTGGACTGAAGCCAAGAAAGTTAAAAATCTTTTGTCTCTAAGCTAGAGACAAATGAATGCAATAAAAACTCAAACGGATTCCATATATAACAAAAATCTTTATTTCTTTTAACACAAATACTACCCTGTATTCAATTTAGTGCTTTCTTACATTTACAAAGGGAAAATCTTTCATTTGAATTTGGGACATTCATAATGGCACACAAAGTCTTCAAAACAGTTTCTGAAACAGATCATAGGATTTGACTATTCACATAGTCGTGTCACTTGACAGCCATTTTAAAGTGAATGTCACTTTATGTAGCGTTTCCTACACGATAACAAATACCTGAAAAGGTCACAGGATTATTTGACTTTCATGTTTACATGATTGTACCCTTGACAAACAGGTTTAAGCATCTTCTCTCATTACAGACGAGTGAGAGAAGAAGGGATAGGCAGATTAATCTCTTAGACAACATCGATAAAAGAACACTTACATAGAAAGTGCACTTCAGTATGGTTACCACCATAAGTAATGTTTATCTCTCTTTGCAAAGAGAAATATAGTGTTAGGGCATAGAGTATTTACTCATCAACAATCAATAGTATAAATGTATAATAACTTAAAGTATCACGTGGTTTCTCAACTATCTACCCTTACATTCAGATCTCTAGAGGTCCAATGCAACGTGAACTAATTCTGAAATGAACAAACAAAAAAGTACTTCTGACTTAAATACTAAAATTTAGTCTAAAACATCTTAAAACACAAGACAGTCTAAAAGTTTGACCAGATGCTGTGTGCAAGTGGATTTATAACTGAAAATACTAAAAGATGAGTAGACCTACATTATAAATCTATTAAGTTTGTGCAATGTGCATATGGCTGGATCAGTTGCACAAAGCGTAGCAGTATAAGATCTTTTGAAAAATGTTCACTAAATAAATAAGGCGTCATGTAGAGCGTGCTTCACTGGCAGCAGCAAGGCAAGTGCTGTCAAAGTACCGAGCCACCACTGGGCTTACGAGCACGTGAAGTGGTAAGGTACTGGGGGAAGCGGCGAGGGGTTCAGGTCTCGCACGATCTTGTTGAGGCTGGAGATCTTCTCTTCGAGTAGATAGTTCTTCTTCTCTGCCACTTTCTGCCGCTGCTCCGTGATCTCCAGCGCCTTCAGCAGCTGGGCGTTCTCCACATACAGGTCTTTGATCAACACATCTGCTTTGCCGTTCTTGTGCAGCTAGAAAAGGACAAAGTAAATCTGTGGTGAGGCTTTGATCATTTCCTTCCATGATCGTATTACAGCCCACTGCTGTGCTCGTCTGTTCATCACATACCTTTTTGCTAAATAAATTCCATGACCTATACACAATTTCCAGGACCAATATTTGTCTTGGTTGCAAATGTTGTTTTTTTCACGTTGAACATCTGATCTGAATGTCCCAGGTCATATTTCTGGCTACAGCTATCATTTTACGACTGATACTATCAGGACATTTCTGATCTGGGTTTTTATTCCTCAAAGGGAAGTGGATCAACAAGCAGCCAAGCTGAAGCATTCAACATTTCACTGGTTGGAGAAAAAAAAGATAATCAACAAATTTCCATGACATTTCCAAATCTATATGTATATACTCCATTTTCCATATTTTTTCTTTTCCAGGACTAGAAAACACAATTTTTAAATTCCATGACTTTTCCAGGTTTTCCATGACCATAAAAACCCTGATCACATTTTATGTAGGCTACAAAATCCTGATAATAAAAACTCTTATGTTCATTTATCTAAGATATGTTGAGCTCTATGACCTTAGTACCTTGGAAAACAATTCAAAACCCATTGCATGATGTTAAAAATGCATGGTTGACAATTTAAAAGAAAGTGTTTTTCTCGTGAGAGGTTGACTATAAGAGATATGTGGGTTTTCATCTGACAACATTGAAATATGACATCAGGCTGGTGTGTGAACTGACCTGGTCTTTCAGCTGAAAAACCTTCTCTCTGAGCAGCAGCTTGACGTTATGCAGTGACAGTTCAATTTCCTTCATACGCTCCTCCATATTCTTCATCTTCCTCTCCCTTTCATCCTGCTGGGAAGAAGGTGGGGCAGAGCATCAAACTGTATTCCACTGCTGGTAATGCAATCAAAGGTTATGTTGCAGGTTAAATGGTAAAATGATACAGCTGGAGGACGAGTAAAGCCATAAGTCATACGCAGACCACATTATTGTGAACTAGATGCTTTATTTGAGCTTGATTCCAGCATAAAATGCTTTCTGGTACATTTCTGAGGATGCACTAGAAAAATAAAATAAATACATAAAAAATAAATAGGTATAAAATAATACCTCTACAAACAAAATAATTTAATGCATAAATAAAATAAAATCATAACATAATTCTATTAAAATAAATAACAAAAAAAGAAACAAATAAAACAAACTACATTTTACACACAGTGCAAAACCTCCCCAAAACCCTGTTACTCAAAAGACTAAAACAAAAAAGACGACACACTACTGGAGACAAACTCTGGACTGATCTCTGACAGGTCACACAGATGAGTAATCTTCTACTAATAAATACCAGATCAACATTGAAAGTTAAAAGTTGTGTAAAGGTGTCTTTGATAAAAGTGTTAACCTTAACTTATATAAAAAAAGCCCAAAACAGAAACATATGACAACACGTGATTCACTTTGGTTGTGCAGCAGCAACGCAAACAGCAACTCACAGTCCCAGAACAACACAGGCTACAAAACTGAAGGATTAGAGAGTTGAAGGAACAGTCAACGGCGTGTAGCGCCAAATGAAATCAACAGGGGAGAAACAGTCAGAAACATTAAAAACCTGCTTTAGAGGTGAACACTTAACACTGATATTCTGTCATCATGCTTATTCCCTTCATCGACAAATCTGCAGAAAACTTGACTGGACAACAACAACAACAACAACAACAACAACAACAGTACCTCCATAGGTATTTTAAGTGTTACATCAACAGGTTGGAATTGCTGATTGTTAGAAAAGGCTCAGGAGGCTGTCAGGCACCGACCTCGCCTAAACCTAATACTCCTCCATCATAAGGCAAACTGTCACAGAAGACTCGGCCTCTGAGGATTTACCCTGTCTTCAACATTAACAAATGGTACAAGTGCATAACAGAACATTCCCAGGAGATACCCATTCTGTTAAAACCATTCCCTGTAATCGCGACAAAATGGTTGGACCATCCCAAAAAATCAAAGTTTGTCAGGTTATTACAGTACAGTCAAGTGTGTGTGGGTGTTAGCTTTGAAATACATGTCTGACAAACTTTGATTTCCAATGACGATACCATTCTTTTAAAACCAAAACAGACTTTTCTGTGTTTTCCTGCCACCTAGCAGCAGCAAAACACTATTACACATTCATGCCTTGGAAACAGGCAAAAATCCAGGATCTTGGTTGACACTCTCCTATGAGGATGCAGATAGGGTGGCACATAAAAGTGCTAGGCCTTTTTTTTTTCTCCTTCTCCCCAGCGTTCAAGCATTGGAGGGGAAGGGCAGAACTGAGGGGAGCAGTCTCGGAGGGGAGAGGTTAAAGCGAAGGGCAGGGTAAGACGCTGGTGTTACAATCCACCGATCCGCCGGTAGCTGTCTGCGTGAGCCGCCCGCTGCTCCGGCATCGCCCCCTGGAGAGAGAAGGCAGGTACACTTCACCAAGGCTCTACCCCTCTCCTCGAAATCCTAAAAACCTACACAGGCCCGGTCAGTTAACAGGCCTTCACATAGGGAGTTTTTTATGTTGGGGTCTGCCGAAGCTAATTCAACCACTGATCAACGTTCAGCGATGTAGTGGGAAAGTTAAATGTGGGTAAACTCTGACCGCCATAAAACAAACCACCACCAATATAATCACAAATCAATTACAGTATACTTTCAGAGATTAAAGCATTAATAGTATAAATTTATGTCATCATAAAAAAAGGCGGATAAATTCTATTCCACAAATAAAAAGATGGGTAAATTGCATTTAGTTGAGTTTACCCTCCACTACATCCCTGGTGACTACTAGTGACATGCTACTGAGTCGGCTATAAATGCAGGCAGTGTGGAATGAAGCCGTCTACAGCTAACACAGGACTACTGCTACCTAGCGGGAAAAGAGGAGGTTTCTGCCCCGTGACTCTGCAGAAGGTGACAAGTGGAAAACAGTCGCCGAGACCACACCCAGGAGATCGCACCACTTCAGTCCCAAGATGGAAAATGACATGAAGCATGAAGCGAGCTCAGAATTACAAGGAATAGACGAACAGGAACCACACTCTAAATACCAAACCCAAAAAGCAAACACACTCTTCAAACACACATGACGTAAGATGGTGATAGACAGGTGCCAAGATGGAGCTGTGACAACCACCAAATCATGGACTGTTGCAAACCCAGTATATAAATAAAAAGGTGTAATGGAAAAGAAATATAAATGTAACTCAGCTCAGGTGTCTAGAATTTTTTTTTTTTAGCAATTTTGACGTATTTGCTGTGATGCTGTGACGTTTTTAGCAATAAAAACTGTCTGAGAAATGTATTTCATTTAATAGTTTCTGCTAAAAGATGTCTGAAACTAGGACATCAACCCCAAATCAAATAATAATAAAAAATATGTCAAATAAATTTAGCAGCACCTGAGTTGAGTTCATTTGATTTGAGTGGGCATATTCTCCACACCAAAGTGAGAATGAAAGAAACACAATGGGTGTGTTTGTGTTTACCGCCCATTGTATCCCAAAGCATTTCCAGTATGAGATGTAGTCCCATGTTATAACCATGAATGGTTTATGGAGAAATAATCATGATGACAACAAATAACCATTGTGAGGAAAATAAAACGACATGAAGATGGTACGAGTACTCACCAAGTGTTTAAATGAGAGACAGTGAGTGTAAATGACCCATGATATAAT
>CABFOQ010004504.1:6193-16951 GCA_900660455.1 Gephyroberyx darwinii | reverse complement strand
TCTGCCCTTTTGCTTTTTCACTGGAAGTTTATTTTCACAGTTTTCTGTGCTACTCTCAGGCAGTGCTCTAACAGAGCAGAACAACCCTGAACGAATACACGGTGTGCTGTCCCTGGGCCCCCCCAGGCATGTGTTTGAACCCCAGTGGACCTCCCTGCAGGGTTCACTGTGTTCTCACACTGTCAGTCCATTTTCCTTCCCTACAACCTCTCCATCCGGAAATTAAGCTTGTGTGAAAAGAAGGACTCCTTACTAATGAGGCCTTTTGAGAGTAAGAGATCATAGAAAAGTGTAGCTGAATGACATGTTGTGGTTTGACGCGGTGTGTTGCTGTAACCTTTCTGTCACACAAACCTCAAGCTTGCCCTTACATGGTGGAGCTGAATGCAGAATGTGAGTTTCTCATGTTAAAGGCTGAGAAGTTGGCAATACTTGGTTAGGATGAGCCATTCCTTTGAATGGCTACCAAAAACAATATTCAGCTAGCAGAAACATAACGCCTCCTCCATCTGTCCTACCCCCCCGTTCTGTTATTTACTCTTCTATCTAGGCTTTACATATTCTTTCTCTTTTTACTACAGATTGTCATCGTCTTTGTACTTAACATATACAGGGAATTTGTGCTACATAGAGAATGTTTTTTTGTATTTGTGAGCATGCTTCCAGATTTTAGTCAGACTTGCATTTCCAGAGAGAACAGTGCAGGGGAAAGTCAGTGCTGTCTGTGGTTGGGTGGATGTGCATGTGTGATGCGGTGAGACATCAGTTTCCCCCTAGGTTTAGTGCTCATTTTTCCATATCCGTTATCCTCAGCGAGATAAACACCCTAAACACACGAGTAATGTATCTATGTGCGTGTGTTTCTGTACTCTGTTTGTGCAAACATGTGTCTGTGTGTGCATGCATGTCTGTGAGCGTTTGTGTGTCTGTGTATGCTCACATGTGTTTACTTGTGAGTGTGTTTTTAAGGCAATGACAGTGGGGTGTGACCTGCCCCTTGGGCTGGAAGAGCTCAACTCAACCCCCCTCCACCCAAGCGGGTAAACAGGCCAAGGTTTGCATACGCAGACATTTGAGAGGCCATCTATGTACGTTGGCTCAGTAAATGTGGCCTGAGCTAGGGAGAGGGAAAGGAGAGGAGAGGGAGGAGTGGATGTGCGTGAAACCTTGTTAGCACCACCCTTTGCACCTTTAACACACTTGACACCCAGCATATGTATAGGAGTGATGATATGGTGTGGTGAGATAACGTGCGGAGGAGTGGGGGGGTGTGACTTTGAGCTGGACTGACCAAGTGTTTGCATCTGGTCTTTGTTAGTTCACAGTTAGGCATCTCAGGCAGGCTGTAAATGCTGAAGGTTACAGGTTATCTCGTCTCTCGTGGCCCTACAACGTGCAAATGATCTAACAAATTACCCAGAATTGACCTTAATTAAATGCCTGAGATAATGAATTGGACAGAAAACAGATTGATAGGGCACCTCAGGCGCTACAAACACAACTGGTTTGTGTTTTAATACTACGACAGTGTATTACCATGGTGACCTTTGTATGTCTCTCATGCTTGACTGATTATTCTGAATGGCAGAGTGATAGTGAGCATTGAAGCAGTGTCACGACGATAATCACTCTTCTCATACTTGAGAAGAGAGGGCAAGAGAGACAGACAGAGAGAGAGAGAGACAAGACCCAGAGTCCGAGGCTGGTAAACTTATCAATGGAAAGGATCATTTTTGACCAGCCAAAATAATGAATGAAATATGTCACCCTGCCTATTCCCAGTGCTATTTCATGTATAGAATCAGTTACTGTGTTGTTAATGTAAAACTTGCTCACTCACTTACACAGTGGATCAGTTTTGTAATTCATAATGAATTGCAACAGAACTCACTGAGGCATTAAAATGTTATTACCACCCAGAGCGGGGCTGAACCTTTTGATTTATCTGCCCAAAATACATTTTACCGGCATTTGGCACTTAGCGAGTGTTAATGTGGGACGCTGCTTTGTGTACTAGTGTATTTGCACGTGTGCATCCACTTCAGTGCGTCACTAAGAAGGGGTGTGTATGTGTATGGGCCAGAAAGAGGGGAATATGTTTTGGTTATCAGTCCCTTATCTCCATGGCCTCCAACTGCACTGTAGGTGCTGGCTTCTTGATAATTTTGTTTGTTCTGTCTCATTACTCCCCATGCTATGTTACGAACATTACATCCTATAATAGTCACATTGCATATCTGTTAATGTGACATCCATGGAAATAGAGGTGGTGACATATCTGGTGATTCTGATATCTGTGAACTGGCAATACCCCTTGCCTCCCTTGTTTAAACCCTTGTTAAACCAGCCAACTTGACCAAAAACACATTTTATTTTGCAGTAGTGGCCCGGGGTGTCTCCACTGGGATTCATTGTTCGATTTGGAAAGCACATGGTCACAGTCATTGAATCACAATGGGTCACAATACAGTATCTACAATGGAAAATAGAAACACTCCACTTCCCTTTGCCCGAGCACCTTGTCTTTCAACTGTGCTCTCTTTAAAGTGATCATGTGTGTAAACATGCACAGCAGACATCGAAGTGTTGACACTGACGTCAGTGTCCCATGACATTCTGTTTGTCACCAAACCGGCGTTGCTTTTCCATTGCACCGTAATGTCCGTGTGACATCAAAATTGTCACCCATGACCCTTCTCTTGTCTCTGCCACCCTTGGCTTCTGTTTCATCGTTGTGGGTTTGTTGCTTAGCATTTAGAACATGGTCAAGTTTAGCACGTCCACACACATTTGCCTACAAACACATGCACACACACACACACACTGTAAATGCTCTCTCACACACACACACGCGCACACAGTTCTGACACGTCTCTACTTGTCCTTTCTCCTCGGCCTGCTCCCCTTCATGTCCTCGCAGCTTTCTAAAATAAATCCAGTGTCGTCTTCCCTCTGTCGGTTCAACACACAACTCTGATCTGATCCACACGTATCCACACTTTACTCATATATCCCTCACAGTCATTCGCCTGAAATTCTTTTTAGCAGTGGTGGTTGTGGGTAATTTTGGATCCGTGTGACCTCATTTTTGACCCAGTTTTAGTTATGTGATTTTTAGGATGCACTAATTATAAACATCACGCCCTGTACTAGATTGCCTTTTTGGGGGGAAAAAAATAAATCATAATATTTTTTATTGCACATTGTCTTCAGCAGCTTTGTAAAATGTCTTGCCCACCTGAATGATTATTGGGAAAAGAATACCTCACTCCCTTCCCCCAAGTTGATTATTTACAAAGACACTGTGGCCTGACCTCTCTCTACAGTAAGTCTGCTCACAGCTCTCTAATGACAACTCCTGTGGTTTTTATAATTGCCGAAATGACCCAGGGCTGAGAATGAATGAGTCTGTTGATCTGAGAGAGGGGGAGGGAGTGAGAGAGAGCAAGAGAGAGACAGACAGAGAGAAAGAGAGAGAGAGGTTGAGAATGTAATCAGGCATGTGTGTGACCCAGGATTGTCCTACAGTATAAAGTCACAGTAGCCACCACTGATCTATCTCAATGCCCTTACAACTACCCCACATTGTGGTTCCCTATTACAATGCTTATAAAAGTTTTCTGGCAACACACAATCACAAAATTAGTTTTCTTGCAACCCGAAACTATTCAGGAAACTCTACGCCTGTGGGAAATGGTATTATTTGGGGTTTGGCTACTGTTGTGGGTAGGCTAACGTAGCCAGAGTATTAGTCCACAACATTTTATTCAGTTTACTTGAAGACTCTACCGAGCCAGGTTTAGCAACATGACACGGCCAGAAACTTTGATGCAGATTTCTTCAAAATGTGTGGTTAGATCGTTATGTTGGTTGGTTTTAATTAGGTCATGTTGTCCACCGCCGATATGATGGTGGTTCCCTGACCATAGCTGCATAAACCTACAATAAAATGTTATTTTCTTTATCTATTCAATTTTTTTAGTTGAATTGTTCAATGTTAAAATAAAATAATTCTTCATTTAAACACAATAAGTTAATTTCTCTTATTGTCAAATAGGTGTGGTGGATCACCTGGCCTTAAATGGCTGCTAGCCCATCTAAAACAATTGAATTAGTACAGGTTTCAGTTTTAGTGTCCCGTGGTCTAAATATAAGACAGTAGAAAACTTGACTGCTTCCGACTATTTTTCTTCAGAGCAGATTTCTCTGTCTATGAAATGAAGTGAGAGCAAAATCTCTTTTGTTCTTTTGGAAAAATACCAATGATGTCTCTTCCTTGTGATTCTAATGTGGACAGATGGAAAGCAAGGTTTGTGTTAGTTTTAAACTCCGGGTGACCCCGAGGAGGGCTGAGGACATATATGGCTTTTCCACACGAGTTCTCCTAATGATGTTCAGCAGATGGGATATCTGGAGCAGCTTAAAAGAGCTTTCTGTCACCTGTCCAATGTTTTCTGGGTAAATACTTCCTTTCCGGCCAATCAGATCTTAGCCCTGGATCACTCCCTTTTTGGGTTTGGTTTCCTATTGTCTGAACCCCAGCTGAGTTATAGTTGTGCTTGACTGTGTTGAATCCCACAGCAGAGCCGTAAGGGTGTTGGCACTTTTTTACCATTTTTTGCTTATGCTTACTCATCAAAAGTTGCTGCCTTGTGTCAGAGTACAAAACAAAGACAGGCATTCCCACTGTGACGTCAGTGCTGATGCAAAACCGCAGCCCTCTGGATCTGGAGTATCATTTCTACCATTCTAAAACAGGGTGTGTTCGTGTAGTCATGCACATCCAGTGTATGGGGTGTGATGTGATTTGTGTTTGGAGTGTGGAGTTACGTGTCAGAGGGTTGTCTAAAATATGCGTTGGCTGTGACGTCAGTATACATGTGTGATACTGAGTCAGGTGCTGAACATATGCTGGGTGTTATGTTTAAACACTTGTGCTACCTCTCTATCTGTCATGTGACTCTCTGTTGCTCACAGACACAAACACTCATACACACTGACTTGTGACAAGTACAGTCAGGTGAACACATGGAAAGTCTCATTTATCAGTCACTTGATGTGATAAGGGGGTGGCGGTAGTTAAGACCTCTTTAGACTGGCATTCTGTTGATTGAGTACATAATACAGGAAGATGGTGCTCCGCACAGAGAGAGGAAACAAACTTCAGAGACTTGATGAGCTATGTAGGAAAGGGAACAAAATTGGGTTTGGGCAGAACCGTGTGTGTGTGTGTGTGTGTGTTTGCCTAAGATAAAGAGGTAGTTAGATGATTGCCCTTGCCTCAGTTATCAGGCAAACTATCCCATTCCTTACCACTCACTTAACTCCTGCTACTCCGAGAGATCACAGAGTGATAGCACAGCATTTACCCATTTAGTTGTTGTGGGAAATATGCCTGGCATGTCCTGCGTACTTGCTGTGGCTGGAGATACGGATCCAAAGGGACCAGCCGTTGTCCCAGAGCTGAAACATAACTGACACTTTTTTACTTTTATGCACTTTTTTCAATCATCTTGACTCAAATATTGAATTGAAGTAACAGTGCTTCAGTTTGAGTAAGGAAGTGGATGCCACTGATTTAGGTTTACTCTCGCTTATTTTACAATTTATCAAGTGATACTCATGTTTACTCTTATGGTAAAATGTATCATTCTGGCTTTAATATGGCCCTTGGAGAATGCTGGCCATATAGTGCACCTAGTCCATAGACCATGCATTTAATCCACATAGTCTCATTATCTCGCTCTTTTGTGACACAGATGGATGGGATGGGTGGAGGTAGAAAATGTGCCCTGTGGGAAACCGGCTATAGAGGGAGGACAACACTGGTGTATGGTTTCACTGGTTTTACAAGGGGTGTGTATGTGTGTGAAAGGTAGAAAAAAAGACCCCATCCATAATAGATGGTTTCAGCCCGGGCGTGTAAGAGTGAGCCCTGGCCTGCTGTAGTGATACGGCCCTGGGGGCCCTGTGGGAAAAAAAGACAGAATTATCACTTTTCCTCTTAAAAAAAATCTCTCTCTCAAAAACCACGACTAGTTAGTGAACCACCATTTTCTTGACTACAACCAAAACTGCTAAACGTAGTTTAAGGTATTCATAACCAGCACCTGTTAAAATAAATCAGTGAATTGTTGAAGGTTTGAAATGCTCTGAAGAAATCATATGAACCTGAGAGAAAAGAGTGTACTGATAGCAAAGTTAGTCGCATGGGAGAGCATGTTATTAGTGTTCTGTCTCCCTATCCCCCATGCACACAACACACACACACACACACACACACACACACACACACACACTTTTCTGTTATTCCCTGTTTGTTTCACAGTCCAATTAGTCAGCAGGAGAGAGTTCATGTAGTACACAATTTTGCTCCAACATGCCTGGGGTTTATTTCTGCATACACACACATACACACATTTGCACACAATCAGTACATGAACAAACACACAGCACAGACAACGCTGACACAGCATGCACATTCAGCTCGCACTGTTCACTCTGTTCTGAGGACATCCTATGCTCATGCACACTCATGTGCGCACACACACACCAGTGATTGAAGGCGAATGTGTCCCGTACCGGCTCAAGCATAAATGAGGATTAATACTGAGGCTGTTCCCATAGCGATGAGGATGAGGAGGATGATGATGACAAAGGGAACGTCATCCCAATGTGGATTTGGCATCACGCTGCAGGGGGAATCCCCCCTGACCCCGCATCGACACCATGCGGGATTATGGGATTGCTTGGTAACCCTAGCAATGAGGCAGATATCCCTGGTGGTTGGCGTTAGTCATCACCTGGGCTGACGATCACCCGGGAGACACCAAGGAGCTCATCACGACATCACGATGGGAAATGGTGTCACTATTGTAGAAAGGGTTTTACTATGTGAGTCAGTGGCATTGTAAGGAGCTGAGGTATTCCCAGTGGTCAAGTGCTGTTTCACACCTCTGAGTGTGACAGTGACACTACAGGTTGGCCTGTTGTATGACGTAGAATTTGACATGATGGATAGTGTTGTCGGTCGGAGGTTATTGCTGCTGTATGTTCCATACATACATTCTCTCATAATTTCAATGTTGATAATAAAACCACGCTCTGACATCATTGTGAATCCTAGGGTATTCTTTTGGAGAGCCGTTGGAGAATTCGAAGAATTTCTCTGTTTAACAATGTCCTTTCTATTACTATGTTGTTTTGTGCATTGTCAGATTCTGATTTCCCTCTCTCTGTTTCTCTCTCTCTCAATACAGTTTTGATGTGGACAATGGCACGTCATCGGGTCGCAGCCCCCTGGACCCAATGGCCAGCCCTGGGTCAGGCCTCATCCTGCAGGCCAACTTTGTCCACAGCCAACGGAGAGAGTCGTTCCTGTATCGCTCCGACAGCGACTACGACCTCTCGCCCAAATCCATGTCCCGAAACTCCTCCATTGCCAGTGACATGTGAGTGGATGGTATCTTTTGCTTACACTTGATGTTTTAGCACCCCTCTGCATCTTTCCCAATAAGCATCAAAAGCACCTTTCTATTGGGAGGTCTTCTCTCAAAGTGGTTCATTCTCCCCCTTTTTCAATTCTCTTTTATTCTCTCTCCCTTTCTCTCTCTCAATCTCACTGCCATGCCCTCCTTGTCTTTTGTTCTATATATATTTTTTTACCCAGCTTATTATCCTCACCACAGTACCTTTCGGTAAATATTCATATCTTTCTATCCAAAGAGATGTGTGTGATGGTTTGATGTTTATTATCCCCTATAGCTAGGCTTATAGCCATCACAAAGGCTGCTTTGGCCATAGCAGGAAGTCTGCATGACTGACAGCTGATTGGTGTCACATTGAGAGAGGACTCTATTCTAGGACTACGACTATTCTTAGCCACGTCCCGTAGCATAAACAACACAGTCAGTAACAAGTTGCCCACAAGCACAGTTCAGTCCATTTTAGAGTTAATGTGTCTGATAATTGCCAACCAGTAACTTATGTGCATAGAAGTCATACGGATAGGATTTGTGCAGTGAATGTAACCAGTCTTACCTCCTGAGTTTCTTAAATCGATTCCCCATCGCCTCACAGCTTTAGTAGTGCACATTTTAGAAAGGTCAACTCACATGAACAAATCAGCCAGGATTTTCAGGGAAAATGTCCGCTGTATTTTGATAGCATATTCCTCATTTCCCATACTATGGTGGCTATCCAGTGACACTCACTGCTACAGGAAATAAATATATTGACTGAGCATTTCTATCCAATCTGAAGGAAAGACAAAGAAAGGAAAGGATGAAAAGCAAAGTACTGCAGTAACCTTACACTTTCCTGCTGCTTGTACCAATAACCCAGCTTGACCTCACCCAGTATCCAGTTCCACTTAAACCACCATTATTACAAGATATCATTAGGCTGTTTTATGTCACATACTGCCACTAACAGACTAATTGTTTCCAATTTTGAGTCAAATATAATTGGAAAATTTGGATAGCTGCAGGAAACTATTATTCTTAACAGTTTTTATAAAATTCTAAATAAGAGCCTCACAATTAAATTAAAGGCTAAGATAACTTGTGAAAACATTAAATGTCACTCTTCTGTTTCATAACATGCTTAGCCAGGAGACATTTTCTAGAGAACTAAAGATAGTGATGCCTCAAAGGGAATAACGTATTGGGAAAAAAAACAAATTAAGCTGTCCACTATGGCTATTTTTGGCCAAATAAAATATTAAAAACTCAATCAAAGATGTCTAGCCATCCATGCCATATAAAGTAGAAGAGATGGAAGGGAATGCAGGACTACTACCACTCCTTCCTTCCTTCCTTCCTTCCTTCCTTCCACGTGTTTTGCAATGGAAGACATGGCGAGCCTATGTCTCCTTGGACGTTCATAACAGAGATGGCATGTGCTAGTATATGTGTCCGTGACGTGGCTATGCTCTAGTAGAACTGAGTCATAGACTGGGTACTCCGTGACTATGTCTCTAACACTCTTGACACCTGGTCAAATATTGACAGTCAGACAGAAACATCACATGGTGGGGCAGAGAAGCAGGCTTGTGACTGGAAGGTTGCCAGTTCAAATCCCCTGGCCAGCTGGGAAAATGTGCCTGTGGAATGTGAATGAGTTACATTCTCCCCACCCACAACCACTGCTAAGGTGCCCTTGAGCCAGGCACTTGAGCCCCAGATGCTCCAGTAGAGCTGCTCAACAGTAGAAGAATGTGGTTGTGCTGGGCAGCTCCCAGGTGTGACTGCTTGTAACTGTATAAATATGAAGCAGGGCGTGTCCAGGCCACTTTCCGGTATAGAGGACAGAGATGAAAAGGAGGAGCAGTTGTCTATAGAGCCAGTGAACATAGGCAGGTTTTACAGTGTCCTCAGTTTGAGAATCTATTGGTAGATGCTGATGAGGGGGAATTTTTTTTTTTAATTTGAATGTATCTTATGTGTATTGAGACATGTCCAACAATAAAGCCATTAACTATAGCTTGTTGGTTTTATTGAAACAAATGGCTGAAGCTAAACCTTTTCTGAATTGTGGATTCATCAGTCAGCTCAGTGGGGGCTCAGCTGGTAGCTGGTGGAAATTAAACATGACACTATGATAGAACGTATCTGATGCACTGATCCTAATTTGATGTGATGACTCTCCCCCTCTTGTCCTTTCAGAAAACATCCTCCTGTGTTGTAAAATGTCAATATAGGCCTACTGAATCCATCAATCCTAGACTGAACATTAATGTCGCTCTCTCTGTGTCTTCCAGTCATGGTGACGATATGATTGTAACGCCATTTGCACAGGTGAGGGCTTGTGCCAATATCATTGTTTTGATGTTATATGCTGCTATATATTGTTTATATTGTTGAACTGAAAAATTACAAATGATTTTGTTTTAACCCCTGCTTCAGGTTCTCGCCAGTTTGAGAACTGTACGGAACAATTTTGGTGCATTAACCAATCTACAACAAGATAGAGCATCCAATAAGTAAGTCGCCTCTACCTTTGTTATTGTTCCCTTTGTGGACAGAAATAAAAGCTGTTTCTAGAGAAGAGATTGTGTTATAGTTATCATAGTGCTACACTTCTGATATCAACATATCACAATATTTGATCATATCCACTATATAAATATGATGTTCTCCTACATCACGAGCCTCAACCTACTCTCCTTCTGTACTACTGCCCTGATTAACATGCTGTACCTGCCTCTACTGTGTTGAGTGCTTGCACAAAGTCTAGTCTTGTTCGCCCTCTACTGTGCTTAGTGGGTACTACAACAACAGCAATCTGTAGTCTGTAAAGGTGCCCTCCGCCATAGTGCTCCCTAAACGTGAAGTGAGAGATGTGATGTGAAGGACGATGCTGCATACTTTCTGCTGAGAGTCATGTAGAAAGTTTGGATGAAGGAGTAGTGGTGAACTACTGCTTTTATTGTTTTGGGAAGGAAACATGTCAGTGTGTGTTTGTTTCCCCCAACAGGAGATCACCCATGTGTAACCCACCACCTATCACCAAGACCTCCTTCACAGGTATGCACACATTATGAGTAACGTGCTGACTGGTGTGTGTGAGTGTGTGTGTGTGTGTGTGTGTGTGTGTGTGTGTGTGTGTGTGTGTGTTATAGTAGTATAGTATACATAGACCTGTGTGATTTGGAAATAAGGAATAGATATTTCTGATAGAAAGTTTATATTATTTGTTGTAGTAAAAATGTATATTATTATTATTATTATTATTATTATTATTATTATTAACTGTAAT
>CABFOQ010004502.1:5305-20018 GCA_900660455.1 Gephyroberyx darwinii | reverse complement strand
TCTCCTCTTCCCTCGTCTCCTCTCCTCTCCTCTCCTCTCCTCTCCTCTCCTCTCCTCACACCCAGTGCCAGACGGACAGACAGTCTCATCTGCCTCCCACTGTGCTCAGCCCAGCTCGCCGGGATTTCAATCACAGGGCCAAATGAAATTATTAAGAGGTGTTAAACTTATTAATCATTAAATTAGCTAAATGATCCTCCAAGTACAGCCCAGATGAATGACATGTCATTCTCTAATGCAATTTGCCTCTCCAGCAGGTGAAGGTCAGGAGAGGGCCTCACAGCATGGCAGTTGATGGCTTCCTTTTTTTTTTTCCTCTCGCTTTTATCTCACTCTTTCTTCATGTCCACTCCATAGCTTTCTCTGTGGTGAAAAGGAAGAATGAGAATATTTGCACAGCAAGATATACTTTACCTGCAGTAGTATGCAATGTATGGTTGCACCAGTGACAACAAAACAAACAAAAATGGGAAAAAACAAATGAATAAATCTATAAATAAATAAGGTTGTGTGTATCTGACACTTCCTGCCATCATTTCCTCCTGATAACAGGCACGTACTAAACCAACTTAAGTTTCAGTTTCCTTCTTATCTTGATATGATTGGTGGGAAAGTAGACGACAGGCAAATGTGAAATACACCTACAGAACACTGTGTTAAGTAGATGGTGCCGTTCTCTCGATACTACTGGGTACCGGTGTCAGCACTCCCAGTGACTGATTCACCTTTCTAGAAAGTAAAGTGTCACCGTAACATTCAGGTACGTTTCCTTCAGTAGATTATTTTTAACCTGCATTACTTACAAAATGTAACATCTATGGATTTGGCACTTCATTTGGGCCCAGTTCATCCACTCATTTAGTGCCTTTATTCCTCCTATAGCACCAGCTAACCTCCCTTTCCTGATTTATCCTCAGTGTAACATAGCAAAGCCATTCAAAATACGACAGTGTCAGGCAATCAGTAAAGTTATTGCAGAATTTACAGAAGGCTAACAAAGCGTACCCCTGGTCCACCAATTACAGCTGCAGTTAAGGTCAGTGCTGTGGATGAGCAGGCTGCAGCCTGAGCTGGGAGGGTGGGGAGTTGGGAAGGGACACACAAGGTCAAGTCAGCCAAACATCAGAGCGCTTTAGACTTAAAAGCTCTTAAAATGAAACACGTTCAGTATTCATTTATTAAGTCATATTATTATTATTATTAAGTCATATATGTGTTTATTATATCAAGTGTGGCAGAGTAATTACATGTGTTGTTGCATTGTGATCCAGATTTTCTCATGGTAGCTGACGTGTAAAGAGGATGGAGTCAGAACCCAGGTAGTCCCATAGATGTCCTTGTGCTTACAGGTCACAGTAATGTTTCTGCTTACCTGCAAATTATACATCTTGCCACCCCCAACCATTCCTACCCAATGCAGTTTGCCACCATGCTTGTGCCGTGTGTGTGTGTGTGTGTGACATGCACACCAGTGGTGCAGATTACAGTCCTGAGGGATTTAAATATCATTTTAATTAATCTGCTCACCTGAATTTAATGAGACATGTCCAAGGGCTGTATGCATGTATGAATATGTGTCTGTGTGTATCCATATATGGGAGCCTCAGAGTGTGAGTGAAGGTGTGTGCTTATGCATGTGCATCTATGTGTTCATGTGTGCATGCCTGTGACTAATGAAGTTCATTGCTGGACTTCAAATTACCTCCTTCGTTTGGTCTTTTCAAATTTTGCATATATTACCTGAAAGACAGAGACGAGATGAAATTGGGATCAATGACGAGGGGAATTTCTCTGTGTTTACCTCAGAATGAGAACTCTAGCACAAGGCTAACTACACTCCCTTTATACAGGAAATGAGTATCTGGAAATCAATTTCATCTGATATAAATACCAGTATGATTATAGAATTAGGCTGTGATCAATACGCCATTGATTCTACTGCAAACAAGGGATTAGAGCTTTCTGTGTTCTCTGGACAGTTCAGCAGCGAATGAGTGCCCACACCACATGGACATGTTCGACAGGCTGACCAGCTGGCCTACAACCTTGACCAAGTTACATCAATAAGTGATTGAACAGAACACAGAGGTTATGGGAAAATATAGAGTTAGAAGTTACCAAAAGCAAATCTTAATGTCTTTTAAAATGATACCAATACACTTTCAGAGTTTGACACAATCACTGGAATTTTACTGATTGCTTGGTTCATGATTGCATAGACTCTGCTGAAAAACTTGAAAGGAAACTAATCAAAGTGGAGAGTTTTATATAATATGAAATACAATTAAAAAATACAATGATCAGCTATATCTCAGCTAGCACGGGCTTCTGTATAGCATCGCACCAAAAGTTTGACTCGATCTCTTGGTGCCATTTCCACAGATAGCCTGGTAATGTAATGTCGTAATGTCATAGTAATGAGTAGCTCCCATATCTCAACAGAGCTGATGGTAGCATTTGTGGTGATCATTTGAAATTTCCTTCTTTTGAGGCTTTTCAAAGATGCTTTTATCTTTTTAATTTAAAATTGAGGTCTTTTTTTATTTAATTTTTATTTTACCTTTATTTTACATCAGTAAGAACAGATTCTTATTTAAAATGGTGGCCTGGCAAGCGACAAGAGCCACCTGAGGGGAAAGGGGAGAGGGGCTAAAAGATAAAAGCATGTTAAAAGCAAAGATACATCAAAAACAACATATGAATATAGACAACAAAAGCAACAGACAAATAAGCAGCAGTCGACAAGCGAGGACACAGGCAGGACATGATACATCGGCGAGGCAAAGGCATACAAGAAAAAAGCACAAAAAATAGTTACACCTAAATGGGCACAAGAAGCGCAGGCAGTAACCAACAGACAGTAAACAACAGGCAGAGACAGAGGCATGACAGGGTACAGAAGCGAGGCACGGCATACATGACAAGAATAGCACAACTAGTTACACAGAAAATGGGCACAAAAGCGCAGGCAGAGGCAAACAGCACAGAGAACAGGCGTGACCAGGTAGGGCCATGGCATACATGTGGTTGGAAACTTAGGGGCCAAACATTGAAAAGGAGGAACAACAGAGGAGCAGGGGGGTCCTTTGGTAGTATTATAGGGATCCTAGTTGACGGAAAAACAATTGCAGGTGTCTGTGAACACATCTATGATCGAGTCGATCGATGAGTTTGTCCAGTTTAAGGGTTTTCTGCAGAGCATTCCAGTCACTGGCAGCGACTGACTGGAATGATGCGAGATCAAGGGAGGTGTTGGTTTTAGGGACTTTCAGTAGGATATGGGGTGAGGAACGGGTATTGTATGTGGTAGACATTGGGTGCAGCAGGTGACACAGGTAGGGGGGTGATACACCAAGAAGGGTTTTGTAAATAAGTGTAAACCACTGGATGATGCCATGGGTGTGCAGGGAATTAGTAGCAAACAGGATCGCGGAGTTGTGAAGATAGTGGAGCTTGTGGAGTGTTCCTTTGGATGCAAACCTGTAAATTTGGATGAGGGTGAGGCGAGGTGAAAGTGGAGCGGTTTCTGTACAGAAATCCAAGTTTGGCCTTAACCTTAGACTGCAGCTTAGAAATATGGTGGGAGAAGGATAATGAAGTATTTATAAACTGGAACCTGGTCCAGGATAGCTCCCTCACTGGTGGTGATGTTGAAGTCTGGAGCGGGCACGGCACCCTTCCTACCAAACACATAACCTTTGTCTTGGTGGTGTTAAGAGAGAGTTTAAGCTTGGTTAGTGCCTGTTGGACCTGGAGGAAGATATCCTGGAGCAGTGAACGTACAGTGACACTGAAGGGACCGGTAGCATAAAGGATTGTGTCGTCAGCGTAAAGGATTAGTTATCCCAATGTTTTCCAGTCTATTTGTGAGGATGGAGTGATCAACAGTATCAAAAGCCTTGGCTAGGTCAGTGAAGATTGCAGCACAGTGATGTTTGGCATCTAAAGCAGATGTTATGTCATTGAGGACTTTCTGCGTAGCTGTAACACAACCATAACCAGAACGAAAACCAGACTGTACCCCAGACAGGATATTATGCACCTCCAGGTAGTCAGTTAACTGCCTGTTGACCTTGGACCCCACAGGGCAGAATGCAAATGGGTCTATAATAGTTGGGGTCAGCCTGATCTCCACCCCAACTTTCTTGTTAGAAAGTTGTGTTATGGGAGCTGCAATGATGGGGGCCACAATCTTAAAACAGAACAGGGTGAGCTCATCAGACCCAGCTGCTTTTTTGGGGTCACTGATGAGTGTTTTTTATGAACATAGGCAATAAAACAGTGGTCGCTAAGGTCATTGCAAAACACATCTGATTTATACTTGTGAGGGGCATTTGTAAGCACCACATCTATCAATGTAGCTTTATTTGGGTCCTTTGAGTCAAATTGCTGTACCACTTTCTCAGGGGGCTTACGCATGTCCCAGCTGAGGTCGCCTAGCAGGACAAGCTCAGACCTGGTGAAAGGTGCCAAGGTACTGCTTAGGGCCAGTAGGATGCATGCTGGAGCTGATGGAGGACGGTAACAGCTAGCTACTGATAAAGAAAAATGATTGGATAGTTTGATAGTCAGAACCAGTAAGTCAAACTATTTAGGGATGGACTTGGTGCTGCAGGTGTTTTTTGGTGAAGGTAGCCACCCCCCCACACACACCTAGATGACCTATGCTGCCTAAAGAGATTATAACCAGACAAGTTTATTTCAGTGTGAGGGATAGATTCACGTACCCAGGTTTCAGTGATCACTAGAACCTCTGGATATGATCCATAAACCCAGATTTTAAGGTGATCCATTTTCGGTAATAAACTTTTTGCACTGACATGCAGAAACCCCAGATTTTTACAGGTACAGGAATCACAAATATCATTGAGGACAAACCGATATTAGAGAGAGCAACATCACGTGGAGGGCCAGGGTGTACATTACCAGAAATCATGAGCAGTAAAACAATCAGGGCACGGCTTGCGGAATTGTGGAGAGAAAACTTTATATATTTCTAGGGTTGCTTTCTTTTACACTGGAAGATGACAATAAAATGTTTTTTTTCTTTTTTTCTTTTTAGAAAGAACTGTACTGTTAGGATCTTGACACATGCTTAAAGCTTAAAAATACCTTTTGGTAACTTCCATGGTTAAGCCTGTAGGAGCCTGTAGGTCCATAGATGCTGAGAAGTGGGTGAAGTATTTGTGATGATCATTTAAGCTTTCCATCTACCGAGGCTTTTGGCAAGCACTAATTTTTTAACTCAAAACATTTCTATTTATATATGCAGTACATATTTGCAATATGTATTTTTCATTATAATTATTTAGTATGTCACATAAAGAACATGTCTATTGACAACATAATCACAAAATCACAAAATTCTTTATGTATGGAATTTTGTCTTATTTTCTGCGACAGTGGTTATAAATGAAATAAATGTTTGTGTTTCTGTTTGTGTTCACTGTGGCTGTACTTGGCTGTCAGTGTGAAAGACAACAACAAACATGTGAGCACGTTGCCAGACATTACACAATAGGCCTGCACAAAACCCTCCCTCCTTCTATCGCAAGTGCCTGTTTTTCTTTGTTCTGCTTTTGTTTTGTCCAGCCTCATTTGTGATGGTATTCATCTCAGTAAAGGATACAAAACCTCGCTCTTGTCTGAATGAAGAGTCATTTACAATCATTTACATTAACAAAAACTGTATTTTACCATTACAATAACCTCAGACAATGGCATATATCCGCATTGCTGATTTTTTGCAACAAATGAACAGAGGTACACACGCTTCCATTGTTCTGGGTAAAATGTGCCACAGACATAATCATCTCCCTCTACACTTCTTATATTAGATAATGAGAAGATGTTGATAAGCTCCTCAATACAATCTGCTCCCTATTGGTTAATCCACATCATTCAGCATTGTAAGAATCACAATGATGGTGTATTACTGCTCATTCAGAGCTCAACAATGATTTAAACATTTACAATAGGAGCAAACATACAGTCTCAGATCACTCATCCATTTCAGAGGATGCCAGTTCTGCTATGTGGAGGACGCAGATCGTTGGTGAGGTTACTCTCAAAGTTATGTCCCACTGCAGTTGCCTAACTTTGCAAAGCTGGATGATAGGCTAATAGAATGTTATGTTGAATGAATATACCAAGGGTTCCTGATATATACGCTTGGGTATGGAATCTGAGATAGAATAAGGCTTTATTGTTGGTCTAATTACACAGTTAAATATAGAGCTTTACATTGAAACATAGGAAATTGGTAGAGGATGGAATCTCAACATCATGTGGTCACAGTAAATGTCCCCATTTCACCAGGATCTTAAAAAGAGAACATCTCCTGTTTAGCTCATCTATCCCTCGTCTCTGTCAGGCACCTGGGGTATTGAATTCCACCGACGCTCCGGCCCTTAATGAGAAGCAGAACGGCACCTTCATATTAAAGCTTGTGCCCTACCTCTCTCCATTTCTACGACTTGCTTTAATAAATTACTGTCCAATAAGAACTTTTATGATCTTGGCATATGTTGCCTTTTATAGGTGAAAATAATTGCGTTCCCAGATCACCCTGCCCATTCTGAACATGAGAATGAGACTAGCGGAGCCTACAAAATGAGATAGTTTCACACTGCCTGCACAAGTCCTTCTCATTTGGGTCGTTACACCTCCCCCTCCTCCTTTCTCAGTGTCCTGGCATACCTTCACAAGCACCATCCCCCCCTTCGCCACTCTCAACTCCACTCATGCCTAGAGAGGCCTGTACTTGCATGCCAACACAGACTCTTAAACCCACAACACCATCCCCCAACCTCCTCCACACACACACTCACACACACACACACACATAAACACACACAAAGTCTTGCTTTTGAGTTCCCATTGAAGTGTGACAGAAGCCACTTGACAGGTGACACGCACACTTGATGTTATCGGGTCAGGGCCAGAGATTCAGCCTCCTGAGTGATGAGAGACTGTCACTCGCATTGTTTATCTACGCTACAGGAGGGGAGAGAGGGGAATGACAGAGAGAAAGGGAGTGCATTCTTTCTTTCTCTGCCATATATCACTCAAGGGGAAAGGGGGGAGGAAAGAGAAAGAGAGATCCACAGAAAAACACGCCACACTACAGAACTGCTGGCATGACCAGTGATTCAAACAACTTTCTAGTGATATCATAACACTGCAGAAAAGCAGAAGAGCTAATTGTGGGTTTACTTATTATATGGTTTGTTGTATGGGTTGCTGCTGAATTGCTGGAGCAGACAAGGACTCATGGGGCCCTAAAATAGAGGTGCTCTTCAATCATTTGGAGAAATGTCTGCTGAGGCCGGCTGGTAAATTGATGTGGCTTTGTTATCGGCATTGCCAATTGATTACGCCTAGGGGTATAATGAAATAACTAATTGAATGTGTCCTCTTGTAAGCAATTTGTTAAAATGTACAAAACACAAACAACCAGCCCTTCCTTCACTCTGCGCTGTGAGTGGCTTTTAATTAATGAAGACTGAGTCTGATAACCTTCACAAAACTATTAGCGCAGGCGGTAGGGGCAGGGCAGGAGTAATCTCATTGATTAGCTGAAAATGCTACAACATTCAAAAATCACTATCTGTGTCTGGCTGATGATCTTCTTCATGGTATCATGTTTGGTGAATGAGCAGCATTAGTGAGATATAATAACCGTCTGTTTGGCCAAGGCCAAGGTGAAGTGAAACTTTACTCCTCTGCTCTATCTGTCACAGCTGGGAGCCAAGGGTCAAAGGTAATTGTTTAGGAGACTGAGGTTTCTCTGTATTTCCCCATAATGATTCACACAGTAGTTGGATTCCCTCATAGATGAGGACAGGAATGCCCCTCAAGGCCCTTTGTAGATAAAATCCCCTGCCTGGTTGAGTTGGTGTCCTGAATGGAAGATGGGCAGAGTGAGCCAGACTTACCGGTTGTTTATCTGGTCCTGATGGTGGTCACTCTGTCTCTCTGACTGTAGTACGTATGTTCACAAGCAATATGCACAACACGAGAGAATAGCTTAGACCACAACACAGAACACTGTTTTCTTGTTACAATGATTATTTATTAAATTTAAAATATCTTTAGCACAGGTTAAAAATTAGACACTTCCATCTACCATGAGCGCCATGGGATTTATGTTCTAACATGGTTGAAAATAAACGCTCTTAGAAAACAAAAACATTTTCTCCTAACTTCCTCCCTCCCTATCCTCTCATAAAATGTCACATTAGAGTTGCTAGGGCAGAGGCAAATTTGGCATATAGATAATCATTGTTTTTCCTCCACCTTCTTTACAATTACCACACTGGACATATTCTTAGAAATGAGATAAATCTTGCACGATTTCAAAATCTCATTCCCTTGCAAATAATGATATCTTAATAATCATTACTCCTGAATTTGGAGTGAGTCAAAATTGTTTGTTGTACCAGCTTCGTAGTTTTGTTGTATTGTTTTGTGTTCTCATATCAGAAACATTCATGTGCCATTTAAAAAAACAGCACACTTGGAAGCTGGTGATATTTCTTTTTGGTAAGATAAATCAAATGGCAGCCCAGTATGGCTCTACAACATATCCTTAAATTTTAACTAGCTGCTTTCAAGCTAAACAGTTTTGCCATGGCATTTTATTGGCTGTATTAGATACTAAGGATATGCAATTAATCATTAAGAGTATGCATGTGAACGTGCAATGGCAATGAAAAAACTACAAACTATGATGAGTATGGTCAGAGACTGCCATCCTTCCCCTCACGCTCTTAATCCCCAACCTAACTACTCCACAAACCTGTGAGAGATTTAAGGTCCTTTTTGCCTCAACCCTACCTTAAGAAACATAAAAACAGGTAACAAGTAACATGAGCAGAGCACTGCGGTAAATGGCAGGCCAATGCATTAGTTATCAGTAAGAAAACATTAACAGCAAAGACATATATTTTCCAGTTTTGAAGTTGTTTACAAACCATATCCATTTTTATAATTCATTATTATTTTTTTTCCATGTTTGATTTTTTTTTTCTTCATTACATGCCATATGAGAAGTCTGGATTACAAAAGTACCTGAACAAATTGCTTGTATATTAGCATGCATAGCTGTTTGGTATTTACATCCTATTTACAGACATGAGCTAAGAAGAGAGGGATCTACAATACATTTCCTTTCAGGTGTTTCATTTATATCTCTAGAATGGAGAAGGAAAAGCAGCTTCATACCGATTCGCAGAGTACACGGGACATGCACATAAAAGAGAATGTTTGCTTGACTGAACAAAGTGTGTTGTTTTATTCCTTATCACTGAAAAGGGAATAGCTCAATTCTGTAACAGCCTGTGTCTCTGACCAGTGCTATTGCATTGCATAACACAATTCTATTTTTTCCTCTGTATTGCACACCAGTCTCTGAGCACAGGGGGCTTGGAAAGGTTAATTTACGATGTTAACCGTGCCGTGAAGGGAAAAGCAAATAGGAAAGAGCATGCACAGCACCAGAGAAGGACATTAAGCTGCGGCTACATCTTTCTCTCCTTCTCGCTCCTTCTCCCCTCCCTCTATCTGTCTAGTGACAACACTAGGGGCCCCTGATGTGTTCAGAGACACCAGGCTATCACCATCCCTCATTGCAGACATATTAAAAAGGATCTTTCACCAGCGATCAGGCTGTAAGCAGGCACACAGTACTGACACACCTCAATATTATTTGCCTGAGCTCCCCCACAGCCACAGGTCCATCGCAACATAATACAGACACAACAAAATAACATGACATCCATCTGGCAATGCCGAATCAGTGAGACACAAAGGAAGAATCTCTTACCTACTGTATACAGTAGTACTAATAGATAGCAAAAGATACTCATAGTATTTCATCATATCTACCTGCTCATTTGACATTATTACATTGTGGGTTCTGTGAGGTTGTATGTAGTGAATGGAAGACGTGAGTGTAGCCTGCCCATGGTGTTTGTAGTTCAGGGGCTAGTAACCTGCTCAAGGCATATTGCAATCATTAAAGATATTGCTCAGTTAGTGAGAATAACACCAGTATCACATACCCAATTTTCCCACCACTAAGGGTCCTTTGCCCATGTACAGCTCATTTACACTCAACCTCTAATATAGGCAATCAGCAGCAGTATGCCCTCACTGGGGGTCCATAAACACTTGATTTCACAGCACTACCTTTGATAAAGGAGGGAGGTGACTGCCAGAGCATGTTAATGTGCTTTCCCATAAAGCTTATCTCTGACTGGGGTCATGCAGGCCAAGTGGCAAGGGGCTGATCGCCATGGCAATAAGACCCTAGCAGCCGTTACTGCAGCTTACGACCCCTCTGACAATAACACAGCCAACCAAAGCCCACCTTTGGATAATCAAGCCCCCTCATCCAGGCCCATGTGGGAAATAATTTGGACATTCACTGCAGCGCAATTGAAATGGGGGGGAAGCACAAATTAACCTCTGATAACGGAGAACGGGCTCATTCTGACAAGAATCATAAATTTTTAATTGTCCACCAGCGGCAATATTTTTTTTAAAAAGGTGCATGTAAATACAAAATCATGAGTTGACCCTCAATATTAGACCAGGGCCCCTATTTAAACAATTAATCATCCCAGAAAAAAGACCTTTAACAGTTCAGAGGCAAAAAAGCCTTAAAGCATGATTGAGAAATGTATTATTTTTTCAATCTTAGTATATTGAGCTGCAAAAATATGCGTCCTTTATCTTTTTTTCCAGGTATGTGTGATGATATAATTTAGCTGGCCAGAGACTAGAGCTTTGATGAATACTTTGATAGCATATGGTTATCCCCTGCTGTCTCGCTCTCTCTGTTCTGCAGGGGGCCCAGAAGGGATGTCTGGGTAACTTTCTGGACTCTAAAAACTTTTCACTTCTCTAAAACTGAGGGATTACACTCTGTTCACAGCAGGGGAAACAGCATGCATCCTAACCTCTCCCCTCCAGCCACTTTAATCTCCATTCTACACCCCAAAGACAAAACTTAATGCCCCCCCCAAAACAGCCCCTCCTGGTCCTTGTGCCCTGATCCGCTTCCCCTCTAATGGAACCCAGATGACACAGCCTGAGTCAGACACAGGTGGCTGTACTGGGGTAAGGGTGACTCAATCAACTCTGTTTTCCCATCTGACTGCCCCATGCACCTGACCCTGAATGAGAGGAATACCAGGCCTCAGAGTGACCACAGTCCTCCAGTGTTGCCTGATCACAATGAGCTGGGCTTAGCTACTGGAAAGACAGTTGTGTGTTCTCCACATTGCTTTATCAATTGTATTTTAAAGCTGACAAATTGGAATCTAGTTAGGTTTTTTTCTACCTTTTATTCTCTCTCTCTCTCTCTCTCTCTCT
Source organism: Gephyroberyx darwinii (assembly GCA_900660455.1). Lineage (NCBI taxonomy): Eukaryota > Metazoa > Chordata > Actinopteri > Trachichthyiformes > Trachichthyidae > Gephyroberyx > Gephyroberyx darwinii. The sequence continues at coordinate 8,639 of CABFOQ010004502.1, read as the reverse complement.
CCCTCTCTCTCCCTCTCTCTTTTCTGGCTCTGGTGCAGGAGACTAAATCAAGCTGTCAGAAGCCAGACTGCACAGCTAAACGGCACAGCCTGAAATGCCACCTGTCCATAGTCTCTGGCGATTTATTATTTCCCCATTTATTTATTTCTGTAGTACTCAGGTATTTGTAGAAGTCCCCACTCCTTATAACAACCTCAGCCTGTTCGGGTTTTTAGGCCACTTATGTGACAGTTTGGCCTCACTCCCCCCCCCCAGCTAATGGTTGCTAAGAGGACAAGCCTTCTCTCCATTACACAATCAGATGCTAAAGATTTGGTATAGTTCCTGTTAAACGGGTCGGCCCAGAGCATTACTCCCATTTAGGCCTTTTGGCTAATCCGATTCTTTCCATTCCCCCCAAATCTTCTTGGGAGCCGATCTCATTTCAGCAAGGGGTTAAGGGCTTGATGGGTAACTGCTCACCCAGAGCCCCAGCTGACGGGCTGGCCAGGATGAGGTGGGAGTAAGGGCTTTAAGGGCTGCATTATTCATCCCTGTCATTAGCTATGTGGCATAAGTAGGTCTGTTCTGGCTCTACTGTTATCCGGTCATTAGAACAATCCTGGTAGCCCACCTTCACTTTGTTTACTACATTTCATTTAAAACATTTTTGTCAAAATATCGAAACAATTTATCTGTAAAGAATGTGGTGAAATGCATCCAATGTGCTGAAGAGTTCATACATGTGTTAATAATAATAGAGGCACAGGGTCAGCCTGGAGGTCAGGATTAGAGCAGAGCAGTTGACGTGGGTTACCTCACTGTAATCCTTTCACCTCTGACCCCATTCCCCAGAACCCCAACCTTGTCTGGCTTAAGGTCACTATTAATCCTGACACCCCACCAGACACACACACACACATAGGCACAGACGTGTGTGTGTGTTGTCTATGTGTGTTTGAAAGAGAGAGAGAGAGAGAGAGCATGGCTGCGCTGTGTGAAGTGAACATACTGTCACTTGTATATCTAGATATATATGTGTGTATCGCTGTGGTCACCTTATCTCATCTTATTCTCCTATGGGTTGTCTCCGGCCCTTAGGACACATCTTAACCCGAGAGGGTCCATGAGGTAAAGGGGCTCGGCTCTTATATGATCAGTCAGACCACCTTTGTACTTATTGTGTCTCTTGCAGGTTGTTTTTCTCCCCAGTGTTCTGCCTCTCTGTTTACCCTGTCACTTGGCCCCAATGTGTATCTGCTCCAGTGGACCAGAGACATATGCAATACACACAGAAGCTAGCTAGTGATGACACTAATGAAGTGTTTAGTCAGGAGGACATGGACTTATTAACCAGTTGAGAGAATGAGCTAGATGCTAATCAAATAAAGCAGAGATAAGTTAATAAGCTGTATGTGCAGGGGAGTAAGCTACGCGGTATCTAACGTGACAGACATGGCACTAGTACGCTGGTGCTGGATGGTGAAGTGGAGATGATGGGGATGCCAGCAATTTACTGACTTTCTGTCTCTCCCCCGACTTGTTTGTGTACCAAAGAGGGGCTGGCCAAGCAGCTCCAATATCACTCAGACCCCTCTCTGCTTAATCCAAAATCGAGATTGTGGAGCTGCTTCATCCTGCCCTCACAGAGATGGATGGACCGCTACGCTGCTTACATCCATCCCCTTGGGGGGAGGGGACAAAGGGGTGAGACTGGGAGGATGGAGAGAACAAGGATAGAAGAGGGAAAAAGAGGGAAGACATAGTAAGCAGGGGAAGCAGTCTAGGATGAACGGGGGAAGGAGAAAGGAGAAAAGGGGGAAGGCAGATTAAGTGGGGCCTCTATGAGAGAGGCAGAGGAGAGAAAGCTAGAGGACGGGGCCCAATAGGGGGTAAATCTGAATCAGGAGAGCTCTCTATATCCTTCGTCTCCCTGCCTCCCTCCTCTCCCCCACATATCCATCATGTTAATATACCTACAGCGTGGCCCTCTGGGTAATATATCTTTGACCTGTGATTACGCTAACAGCTTATTGTTTGCACACTGAACAATCCCATTATGTCGACAATCTGTTTACATACAGCCTTGTTGTTTAGATTAGCATGAGTTGGTGTGTGTGTGTGTGTGTGTGTGTGTGAGTGACAGAGCGAGGATGAGTGCATATGTACTTATATGTGTATGTGCACACACATAACGCATGTCTATGTGTACCTCCTGATCCTGGTCAGGGTCATTGCCAGATAAAAGTGCACGTGCTGCCTGTCTGCTGATTCTCAGGGCAGAGCAACACGCTACCTGTCTTCAAAAGCTCAGAGAAATAAAAACAACCTTTTACAAATGTCTGCAGCTGCTCACAAATGTTGTTTCATTTCTACGAAAGTGGAGAGCCTTGAAGCTCAAAGAAGATCAACAGTCAGTGTGCAGCTCAGTGTGCTGTCTCTTACCACATACCATGTCTCCTCTTTGATTGACATCTTCATCCTTCCTATATTTCCCCACAAATCTGCGTTAACGTATCAGTGCTGAGTCAGGTAGCTTCTCACCACCTCCTCTTCATTTCAAGTTTGTTTGCACGCTGACCGTAAATAGAGGAGATTCATTAATTAAGACCCTCTGAATTGGCTGCACAAGTAACTAATCTCTATTTGCCTCTGCTAAACAAACAGTCTGCTTGATATAGGGTGCTTCATATCATACTTTGATTTGGATTATTGTCATTCAAAATGGAAAAGCACATTTTATCATACATGGTTTAAAGCAAAAGTCTACATTACATCAAATGAGGTGACTAAACTACATTTTTCACTTGGTCAGGTTGTGTGTTACTCTGCAGCCCTCATCAAAGAGGCTGACGTTGGTGGAGCTGTGCCCAGAAAGAGTACAGCTGTAGTGGGCAGGCATAAAAGAATCACTGGGGTAGAAGGGCAACAGGTATTTAACCACGAGACTGAACATCTGGTTAGGCTTAGGGCCCTGCTCATTAACACAGAGTCAACCCCAGACAGGACGTGAGGTCATGACAGCACAGAGGGTTGCACAGCGGTGTAAGTGTTTGAGGGTTCGAGGGGTTGCTGAACTCTTCGGGGTGGCTGAGGGTCAGAGAAGACTATTCTATAGGTGGACAGGGGTCAGGTGGATGCCTTGACGTATGCTCAGTGCAAGCTGGAATATACCGAATCTCTTTTTCCATCTCTCCATTCCCCTCTCCTAACTTCCTCTCCCTGTTCTCCACTGCTCTGCTGTTGGACTCCTCTGGCAGTGCTGTAGACTCATTGAGATGTGCAAATCCCTTTGACATAGGATGAATAGACAGTTGCTGGCAGGACGCCCCATGCCACTTTGTGTGCTGCCACT
>CABFOQ010004496.1:6135-53847 GCA_900660455.1 Gephyroberyx darwinii | reverse complement strand
GGGGATTTCTCTTCTCTTTCACATAGCCAGCTTTAGAGCAGCGCCCCCTGAGATGGTAGGGGTTCAGTGCCTTGCTCAAGGACACTTCAGCAGGGCGGATGCTGGCCAACACGCGGGCTTGAACCACCAGGACGGTCTCTCCTATCTTAACGAATAGGTTTTGGCTCAAGACTGGCTAGGTCTTGCAGGCTTTGGAAGTGAAATGTAGTGGGGGCAAAGTAAAGCTGGCACATGTTCACACAAAAAAACATTGCATGGATAGACAGTTAGCTAATGTCAGGCAAGAATATGAGTTAAAAATAAATGTATCCAGTTACATAAAGCATGCTCTAAAATAGAGAGATGACCCCATTAGCTCCCGAATAGCCTTCGCATCATGAAAATCGTTGCGTTAAGGCTTATAAAGTTTACAAGGCATGTTCACAAGGTCATGCTTGAGAAGTTCACGCTAATAAACAGAAGTCGGCCCGGCACAGGTAACCACAAATAAACCACTGAAGCGACGGGCTTATCTTATCATACAGGCAGTGTAATAATCATGCTCAACACAGGAGGAAGATACTGGTGATCTTGGGAGCGCACATGAAACTCGAAACTTACCGAAGGCGTGAACCAGCAGGAGCGCAACTCGCAAAATCCTCATGGCTTCAAAATGTCCAGTGACTTTTATGAGGAATTGAGAAAAAAATATTTAGAGAGATCTAATAATAGTATTCCTTTAACTTGTTCCGGTTCTAAATATTCCCTCTTTGTCGTTTTTTTTTTTTTTTGTCTTTTTGTAAAGTTATTCCGCCTGCTTCGGACTTTCTCTAAGATGCCTGTCGCGCCTCTGGTGTAGCGCAGCCTGTACGGAGCGGAGTGAAGGAGCGTCAAAGGAGAGGGACAGCAGTATTTATAGCCAGCTAACCTTTCACCACGCCTACTGGCCTACACACACTACAGCACTGTTGTGTTGAATGGTATCAAACTGTGCTGGTAATCCATAGCGAGTTTGTAGAGAGCTTATCTATATCCTATAGTATCACTACAATATTCCCAAGCGATAGTCTATATAGTTTAAAGTTTTGCTGTGATATTTTTATAGTATCTTTCAAAAAGATCATTGAGTCATTGTAGCTTTTTTTTGCAAGAGAGGAACAAAGTGATAGAATGAAATAATTCCTATATACTAATCTAATCTATTACCTCCTATTACCCCCTACTTGCCTTATATTGAAGACTTGGGTATTTCAGGGTCAAATTAATATTTAGCAATATTTCATAGTCACAGGAATGTTATTATTCTAGTGTCTTGGCACTACAGCGTTGGTCCTGGCTGCGTATTCCTGTTGCATTTATCATCCCCCAAATGGATAAAATGTGTGTACATGAATAGACTTTACATAGACTATTCTTATTTGTAACATACCTACATACATATACTTATATCATAGGCATAGCCCTGCAGTAGACTACAGCTGTTATGTGCAAACTGTTTTTTAAATTATTTCCCCCCTTTATAACCCCTACAATTATTTACACCTTGACTAGACGTGCTGTGTTGAGTCATATAGTTTATAGGAAATAAGGCCTATTAAAAAGATATAGATTTTTGGGGTGCATTTGCTTTATAAAATATAGCGTCTCTAACACGTTTGGACCAAATGTAAAGGAAAAACCAAAATAGAAAAATAATAACTAAATCTAAAATGTAACAACAATTATTAGGCAACGTCCCAGTACACACATTGAATGCACTGGCGCCATCAAGTGGTAAATGTTGGCATCACACCCAGTTATTTACGTGTTTACCCAACGGATAATGGGAAAGGAATTATTGACCTTTAATTCGATGATAATGAGGGGATATCAGGTAGAAAGCCGATGGAAAGCACGCTGGCAGGCGAAGATGAATGAAGACCATTTTGTTTGGATCTAAGATCGATGGGTTTGATGAGTCAGGACTGATCATTTCTCACAGGAAGCGCGATTGCTCTGGTCTGGTCACGTGATCACACGGGGGGAAAAGATGGCCGACGAGGCAGGGGAAACAAACACAGCTGTTGCGGACGGTGACGCAAAACAGCCAGAAGAACCTGAAGTTTCGGGAGTTGCGACCGACGGCGACGAACGCGAACGGAAAGAGAAGTCGGCGACGGAGAGCAGCTGGTCTGCACCCATCCTGTCTCTGGCTCGGAAGGCCACGGAGACGATAAGCAGCGGGGTGAGCTACGGTGCTGCCCTGAGAAACCCCACGTCGGGCTCCGCTGCCAGCTCCCCGACGGAGAAAAGCTCGGATAATGACTTCAACAGCAGTAGCAGCTCTAAAAAGCTCCCAGGTAAGCCTGAGGTGATAATAACAGTTGACACTCAAACTAGCCAACTCTATTCTGAATTCTGTGCGGAAGAAATGTCGCACCCATAGACCCTCTGACTACTTCCTCTCGGTTATTTATCAGCTGTCACAACACATGACTTCATGGGTAAAACCAGGATTTAATGGCACGATGTCTGCTGTATGGTGTGTTTGAGTGCACGCCGCAGCCCCGGGTTATTCTGCACTTATGTGGGTAGTTTGGTTTATCTCACCATTACAGTTTTTTCTTTTCTGCCGTGCATCCTCTTTGCAGTTCTGCCACCCAAAGAGCCCATGTCGATAGAAAGGGCCAACCTTCTCAGCATGATGAAGTTGAGCATTAAGGTGTTAATCCAGTCCTCCCTGAGTCTGGGCAGGACACTGGACTCTGACTACCCTCCGCTGCAGCAGTTCTTTGTGGTTCTGGAGCACTGCCTCAAACACGGGCTGAAAGGTGACTGTCCACTACGCTGACCTTTTGCACTCCAGAATCGATTTCCAGTTAGACTGAATAACTACTATATCTTCTGATAAGTAAGGAGAGCCAAGCAGTAGATCCTCCCCAACACTTTTTTCTCTTTCTGTCTATTCAGCCAGGAAATCCTTCATTGGTCTGAATAAGTCCATCTGGGGACCTCTGGAGCTGGTTGAGAAGTTGTGTCCAGAGTCCTCTGATATTGCCACAAGTGCCCGAGACCTGCCCGGCCTTAAGTAAGCATTCGTAAATCATCCTCCATCGAACTACGGGGCGCCAAATGTAACCTCCTGAATTTCGTCCACAAAATCCATTTTGTGCCATGAAATTAGACTTGGACGAGCTGGTTTATGTCCCTGGAAGACTGGCAGATTTGGTGCTACCTGCCGGGATAGATGGAAGCTGCGTCGACTGGCCAAGACGACACAACATGGGGAAGCAACAGTCGAGACCGGGCCGTTTTAGTTCGCTGTGATGTAAATAAAGCGGCCTCTACTACCCTCTGGGCCACGACAGACAGAGACACAGGCAGGAGTAGAGAGTTCACAAGTTGGCAGCCTGCTTTATTTACATCACCCGGTCTTGACCACCGCTTCTCAGCGCCGCGTCTCGACACCAAAGCTGCCCGTCTTCCAGGACTCAAATCAGCTCCAACCCGCCTCAGCGCCACCCCCACCCCTCTGGATATATTGTTGAATTTGGTTGTTGTTTCTCTTCTAATGATAGTTTTACAGCACGGCACTTCATTTCCTTTGTACATGAGGTTATTAGATTGCTGTGGATGCCGACATCAGCTGTAACGCTGTGGGTCTAAAATAAACAATGACCCTTATGACTGGTAGGCTATGCAGCTCTGTTGCTGTTGTTGCTGCTGGAGAAAGTTTGCCTTGTTCCATGGTTTCAAACCTTATCATCAAATTCTAGTTTAGTTAAGTATTATATGAATTGAGTGCTGTAATATGCCACTTTAAGAGTGTGCTGAGCTTTCTGCAGCACCTATGCGCCATCTACTGGGCTAAAACAGTGAAAGCATATGCATATGGAAACCTTTTAAGTCCACAGAATACATTTTCGTCCATGAAATGCGTGCAGTGTTTCACGAAATGCGAACAAAATAGACAAAATTGATTTGGTGCCGGACAAAATGCATGGATGTTTTTGGATTTCGTATGACAAAAATGAATTTCGTGGCTCAAAATGGATTTAGTGGACGAAATTCAGGCGGTTACATTTGGCGCACCATATTGAACCTACTGTATAAGACAGAACCTGCCTTGGTTTGATTCTGTAGTTTGCACTGTTATTCTCTTTCAGGACTGGTTTGGGTCGAGCAAGGGCCTGGCTGCATTTGGCTCTCATGCAAAAGAAAATAGCTGATTATATGAAAGCCCTGCTGGACCGCAAGGACCTCCTGGGGTGAGTTGCTAAGGTCAAGGATGTGGACTTTTATACAAGACGTCATACTACTATGTTACACATTTGTATTTCCACTTGACACCAGTTCTCCACCTTCCTCCTTCACTCTCCTCCATGTCCACCTCTCCCTAGTGAGTTCTATGACCCTGGAGCTTTGATGATGGAGGAGGAGGGGACAGTGATTGTGGGGATGCTGGTGGGCCTCAATGTCATTGATGCTAACCTCTGTATTAAAGGGGAGGACCTGGACTCGCAGGTGAGTGGTCGATAGGCATGCAGTCACAACCTCACCTTACTTTTGAACCATGTCAGTCAGGATACAGAGTGCTGAATCTTTGTGTTTGTTGTTTAGGTGGCGGTCATTGACTTCTCCCTCTACCTGAAAGATCCTGTCAACAGCGAGACTCCAAAGGAGTGAGTCTCTGCAGTCTCATGGATTCTCTCTCTTTTCATTATGTCTTCAACCACATTATGACTGTGGATTACATTACAGCCTCTGCTATGAAAAAAAGAAGGAATAGTCACAATGCCCATTCCTGTTCTTTTATTGTTATTTTTACTCGCTCCTTTTTTCTTTTAGTGATTCTAAGATGACAGCCATATTAGATCAGAAGCACTACATTGAGGAGTTAAATCGTCACCTAAGTGGTACCGTGACTGACATGCAGGTCAAGATGGACTCTCTGGAGAAGACGAACAGCAAACTGGTAGAGGAGGTCAGGAGAACTGTGTGCGCTTGTGTGTTTGTGTATGCACTTGGGGGCGTAACGATTTCCTGTTTTGCTCCAGTCAGCAATCTAAAATGAATCAAGCCCTTTAACGTTGACATAAATATAGTGTCTGTGTGTATTACGTGTGTTTTCACCCAGCTGACTAACGTGTGTGTTGCTTCCCTTCAGCTGACGGCAGCAACAGACAGAATCAACTCTCTGCGGGAGGAACAGGAACAGCTGAAAAAGGAGAACGAGTCTATTTTGCAGTCCAGCCAGAAGAAAGAAGAGGTCAGAAGAGCCATGTGCACATGCTGACACATTCACTCTGTTGTCCGACTAAAATCACCTTTGAATCTGAAACGAAATCCTCACACACAATGTGTTTGCTTTCCAGGCAAATCTACAGGACAGCCAGGTGGAGCTAGAGACGTACAAACAGACACGGCAGGGCCTGGATGAGATGTACAACGTGGTGTGGAAGCAGTACAAAGAGGAGAAACGCATTCGCCAGGTCAGTTGGGGAGAAAATGTGTCGTGTAAGATAAGATGAAGCTTTAGTGATCCCCTCGGGGAAATTGGGACGTTGCAGCGACATTAGCAACAGCATAGAGCACAAGGGAAAAAAATTATATAAATAATAATGTAGCAAATGGGAAAACACAACCAACAATTTCAACATTCGAACGTGTTAAGTGGAATTGTGTGACGGAAAGGGAGAAAGAATTATGAGGGTTTGAAAAAATATAGCAGTAGAATATACTGAGGCAAAAAAGAAAATATACCAAGGATGTGAAATATATGTAGTATGTATGTATATGTAGTATGAGATAAATTAAAATGATCAAGATATATGCAATATATAACACTTTAGAAGAGAATATGAAGAAAATGGAGGATGTGCAAATGTGGTCTACAGAAGGCTAGACGTATGTACAGAAAGTGTCTCGGTGTGCAGTCGTGCGTTGTGAATAACATGTACAGTACATGCAGATTTCAATGTGTGTATACTAACTGTTCAGTTTATCAAGACTCCAGATAGACGTAGTGAGAAAGTCACAATGTGCAAGGGTGCATATACAGATAGTCATAGAGCATATACAGAAGTGTAGGATAGTTTGTAGGTGCCCGACGTCAGCACCCTCCTGGTTGACTAAGACCGGGGACGTTTTGGGCAGGAAATATTGTAATGTCTGATGACACATATGATGTTGGCACATAAGAGCACCTAAAGTGCTCCATGTTGCACCTTGGGGGAATGAGGCAGAGGCTGAAGGTGCTCTGTAGATGCATCAGCTCAACACAGAGCAGGTGGGAGGAGTTATCAAGGATGGAGTTTGGTTTAGTCCTCATCCTCTCCTCCAGGGTGTCCAGGCTCAGTCCTTTTTTCTTTTTTTTTTTATCCTGCCTCCCCCGTCTTGGTGCAGCTTCCCCAACAGTGCACTGTCCACAGTAGATTGATAGACCGTGTAGAGTTGCCTGTTACATCCATTAAAAGACCTGAGCCTCCTCACGACGAACCGTCTACTCTGTCCTCTCCTGCACAGTGTTGTCAGACCAGTCCAGTTTGTTGTTGATGTTCACCCTCAGGTACTGTAAGAGGCCATCTCCACCTCCTCTTTGGATGGTGTCAGTGGCTTCTTGCTCCATCAGAAATGCACTACCAGCTTTGTCTTAGTGATGTTCTTGTTTCACCACCCAAGAAAAGCTCCCCACCAGACTCCTATATACCTCGTTGCCCCCACTCATACCTCCCACGGTAGAGGAGTCATCCGAGAACTTCTGGAGGTGGCATGACTCAGAGTTGAATCTGAAGTGTCGAGAGTGAACAGGAAAGGCATAGCCCCGGTGTTAATCCGCAGTTTGTCCGACACATTTTCCAGGAGGCAGACAAACTGCGGCCTGCCTGTGAGGTAGTCTGTAATCCAGGAAACCATGACATTGTCCACCTGCAGCACTGTAAGCTCCGGGCTGGGAGGGGGGCGGGCGCTGGAATCAACCACACTGTTGTCAGTAAGAGGGGGATGGAGAGGGTGTCTTACATTTCACATATTGAGTGAAGTTGGTCGGAGTGGAGGGGAGGGATGGTTGAAGCCTCCATGCCATAAAGGCGCTGGGAAGGTTGTAATCCTGTGACAACTGAGTGAATGATGTCACGCACTGGACAGGCATCAGACGAGGGCAGGATGTAAACAACAACAACAATAGCGTGTGAAGACTCTTGGCAGGTAAGATGGACGTAAGCCCGCTGTCAGCAGCTCGATATCTGGTCTACAGACGCTGACTTTCACAGTTTCATGTCCCAGATTACACAAACGAGAGTTAACAGCACAGTAGTGAAGCCTTTTGGTTGTACAACACTGTACAAATGTAGTGTCTGTTCACATCAACCAAGAGAAAATGAAATGATATTATATTCACTAAAAATATAAGTATAGAATATTACAAAGTTATAAGATTAAGGTCTTAGGACAGCATTGTCTATAATCCCAGGAAAGGGAGTTAAGTAAACAGAAAAAGAAGTGCTGTTTCAAGGTAGTCTGAGCCAAGAACCAACATTAACTACTAACTGTTTGACCTACTTCAGACCCGCTGGGGCTGATTCTCTCATATTTGCTGATGAGGCCAAAGAAGAAAGTAGCATTAAGTGCAGGGAACGAGGCTGGTCTTTGAAAAACAAATAAGTGAAAAAATAAATAAGCAGAACTGTGGATAACTTGCTTGGCAGCCTCTCACTGCCCTCTGATCTTTGCCATATAAACTGAGTAGCCAGTTGCTTCCATTTTGATTATTATTATTGTACTAGTTATATGGTGGTGTTGGTGTTTTTATAGGAGGCACTGGCAGTTGTTTCATCATCATCATCATCATCATCATCATCACCACCTGAAATCAAAGACCTGACACAAACCCTGTCGGTTAGTCACTGTTAGACAGGACAATCTATTCTTCATGAATTGGAATCTGAGGGGGATTTCAGAAATTGCATTAGTGCCAGGCACCCAGTTCCAGTATCAGATCTATGAAAAAATTATACAAACAAAAAATGTGCACACACAGCCGTGAAAGTAAACAATGTTAAGGAAAAACAAACACCCCCGCAAGCCCAGAGAGGAAATGGAGGCTCAGAACTAGATTGTTGAGGATGTGGCGGCTCTCTCCCTAACGGCAGCCCAATCTGCTGGAACCTATCCCTGTGGAGGATTTCTTATGAGCCATGTGATCACAGACACACAGACACACACATGCACTCGTGGGACCGTGGCACCATCAGGACAAGCTAGGCTTTTCAGGCCGTCGGTAAATGAAGGCATCCATCAGTCCTTTTTGTATGCACACCTCATTAAAGGTTCCCAGATTTAAAAAAACAAAAGATAAACTGACACGTTTTCAATGACAAATCTGTAAAGATTAAGCCGAGGAGTCAAACTTGGTAAGTCAGCTTACAAAGCTGACCAGATGGATATTGCTAGATGTTTTCAGCTTTTTGCGTCATTCAGTTTCGCCTCACAACATGAGCCACCAAGTCCTATCCTATGAATGCCATAGCAGACAGGAAGTACTGTATGTATAAAATGGCTAGTATGTTTTTAGCACCTGTGTCGGCATAACAGCTAATTTAAATCACTGTTCATACTGCTACTTAAATTATTAGCAACCACCGCTTAGCAACCACTTTGTTTAGCTACTGTACTGAACTATATTGCTTGGTGGAAGAATAATATTTTATTATTATTTAATCATTATTGATTGAAATGTGTGTTAAAATGTGTGTTCTTTTTTATTGCAATGGATTAACACCATTTTATACTCCACTTGCAGTGCCTAAAACACAGCCTGATTACTTAATTTTACTGTAACCCCTGCTGGCTGCTGCACGTATCCTATAATGTTTGCAATATAAATTACACATTGATTGACCACAAAAACAACATCCACTTAAATGTGTCTCAGTGAGAGGACTACACAGATAAAACTACATGCTGCCATTTAAGATGTTTTGAATTAGAGACAACAGAGCATAGCTCTACAATTATACAAAATACCAACAGGAGATTATGGCAAATCTGTTGTTGACCTTGTTACATAACTTAACAGAGAAGAGTGAGTAAAATCTGAGCTTTAGACAAGGGATTCTGCCTTTTATATTACTGTTGCAAATCTTTTTTTTTTTAAACCAAAACATTGGACAACCTTTAATCATTTACCACTACTTAGTTTGGAATTAAATTGCGATAAATGTTTGTACAGTTTATGTTTATATCTAAAGTCAGGAGGTGAGAAATTATCACTGACATTGTGGCATAATAAAGTTGTACGCTTGATATTTATAAATCTGTTAAAATATTGCCATAATGGGTTTGCAAAATAACTTGTGGAAATAACTTTGTCTAACCTAGTAATTATAAGATGAAAATAGGTAAATTTATAACTGAAATAGGCAGTGAAGAGCTTTTATTGTCCTCAACAATAACAAACAGGCTTCATGTGTTAGGTCAACCTTATTGCATCTCTTTATATGCCAAACAACAATCTCATTATAGTAATGTAATAGTAAAAACTTATAATTGACAGTTTTCTACATTTCATTAAATATAGTCATTGGAATAAATCTAAGAGTAAATTGCAAATCCATGAAAAATCCCAGTAAGATGTGGATGTCCTCTAGAATTTTATTGGGATCCAGATGGTTTTAGGGTAGAAGTCTTTTAGAGTAAAAAATTAAGAAAGCAAAACTCACTTAGTCATAATAAGTAATAGTGAAATGACCTTTAGAAAGTGCCATATTGTTACACCTTGAAACGTCCTGCCTTGGTAAATGTACCTGGGCGTGCATTATTTTTTGCACCCGCAGTAATTCTGTCAAAGGAATTTGAAAATGAAGGAAAGGATACAGAGGGTAGAGCGGCCTTGTGCGGCGAAGACGGCTGCCAAAGTTCTACGAAGAAGCTCTCATTTAAGGAACTGATGCTTTTGAATTTGTATTTTTCTGTGCCTCAAGGAATTTAACATTTCTGAGACTCTCATTTCTGAGCTAAGTGGAAATGGAGATGAAGCATTGTGGCCTTTTATTGAGCTAGTTACTAAATTCAACTGAATTTTGGCAACAAACTTGATTAGACTGTGTGTGTGTGTGTGTGTGTGTGTGTGTGTGTGTGTTTGTGTGCGTGTCTGTCTCTTTTAAAGACTTAAAAAATCGTAACTTTCTGAAGAGTTTTTGACCTTTTTCTGTCTTTTCTCCGTCTTCATTTTTGAGACTTTAGAGCCCTTGTACAACTCTGTGGAATTGTCTCATCTTCTCGCTATCTGCCAAATGATCCCCGCTCCGTCTTTGATATGAGTTGTATTCTGAGTAGAACCTGATAAATCTGAATTCCAGGGCAAGCTCACTCCACCTGGGAATTATGTTCTCACAGGATGCAGTTTTTCAAATTTAGATGAGTTTTCTCCCCTGGAATCTGGTAGAAGGGGAAGCGTAATGTTTTCAACAAAGTATGCGTTCAGGATGAGTGATGATCATCTGGGGAGTTTCCCATATGAAGGTAAAGTGGTTGGCCTTAAAAACGGGATCCCTGTACAGTGGAGCCTTGAGACTGGAAGTCATCACTAGGGGGCTCATTAAAAACATTCCTCTTCAGGGAATCAACAAGAACATACAGCGCCCTGTACGCTAGCACGCTGAAACATGGTAAAGGCATTTTCACATCAACTTATATTATTGGACACAAGCTCCGGGGATTTGCTCTCTCCATCTGCATCCATGTTGTGTGCTGCAAGAGCTTGGATTTCTCTGTGGGGCTTGTTCATTACGAGATGACTTCACTGGCATAGCCAAGAAATACACTCTGTAATGCTTCTTAGGCTAATCAGTTCTGCTATGCTTTATATTCAGTGAATGAGCATAAAGTGAAGTGGCTTACTAGCAAAGGAGATGAGTTTTTGCCATGATGTGTTGTGGTGTGAGTTGCATAAGTGGTTGACCCACATAGTTGACCCAGTATGAGAAGCCAGTTATGCTACCAGCTTGAGTAGGTGGGTACATTGTACTGAGAATGGCGGTGTAATATCTGCACCACGCTACGGATGCTGCTCATTCTACAGCAACAACGTGTTTGCGATTACTGCAATTTGCCAACGCATTTCTCACAGCAAAAGTGAATTTTCCTCTGGATGTTTTTGAAGTGGAGGGTATGACTAAACACTATCATGAAACTCCGCTCACAGACAAGACACTCGAGAGCTGAGGAACTCCACAACAAACAGACAGATCCATGTACCGTGGAAGTGGCGTCATTCCTTTGCCTCTTTTGCAGCCAACCACCTGTTCCTTTGTTTACTTGCCAGACTCTTCATCGATGGAATAATGTTGAGAGACAAGAGGGCTTGTACTGAGAGACATGATACTCTAGCTAGCGCCTGCTGAAAAACAATCTGCAGCCAGATTACTACACCAAAGAGTTAGGAAAACAAACAAATACTTATTTCCATAGTTAATCAACTGCACATGGAAGTGCTTCACTTTTCCATGTAGACAAAGATAAGCTTCTGGTTGGTGTTGATGAATTTTCACTCTGTTGTTGGCAGGTAAATCTTTACCCAGAATTCACTGTCTCTCTCATTTTGTATGAAGTGAAACAATACAGCTATGTAAAGAATTTCATAAGTGTTACTGAATGGGTTACAAAAATATTAGTTTTAATAATAATTTAGCCTTTATCCTATTATTGTTCAATTATACTATTTATATAGTATAATTATGATATAACTATTTATACTATTATATTATTTTCTGTAGCACTGTAGCGGGTTAGAAGGTTTGAAGTCAGTGTAGGAATTAGATTCTAGGACGGCATAAAAACAAATATATATATATATATTTATATTGCTGATGCATTGCAGTGAATTCCCTACACTAGTCAGTCTTGCCCGGCGTGTTCTCGCCATCTCAGCTTCAAGTGCCCCATCGGAGAGCATTTAGCATATGCTGATTTTTGAGGAGAGACGAACGAAGCAAAAGCAGTTATCAATCAGTGACATTCTCTTCCTCGTAAAATGACTTGTGACCAGTGCTGCATACAGCCAGCAAAAGTAACCAGTTTCCTTGGCTTCCCCTTCTTTGGCTAATATACATTAGTATAGATATGTTTAAATTAAATGATAGCCTAAGAATGTAAAGATTAGTTGCTTATTTTTCACTAAACATCCTCGGTTAACTTCGGCTATTTTTTTTATATGGAGGCCCATTTTTATTTGAGGACCAGATAGCCTGACTATATTTGTTTTGTTTATGGGCAGTCTAGTCTAATTCATTATGTTGAATAAAGGCACCCTCATCGTTGTATTCCTGTTGTATGAAGAACAGCAAAATGTTAGTGGTATGGTAGTAAACATATTTTGCAGGATGTGGGCGGGAATGATTAAGGCTGCAGCGGGACGTTACATGAAGTGGGGCGGGTGCGGGCGGAAGTGATATTTAATGTTGCAGTTGCTGGCAGCGTGGGATATGAAACACAGTCCCATGCAGACCTCTACCTCAGACCCTCATCTGGAAAAGAGAGTGGATGGTTCAGTGACAGATTAGTGCTTACTGCTCTCAGCCTCTCTGTCTCCAGTGTAGTTAAAGAGTTTCATTTAGTCTCTCACCTGCCATGCCCGTGTGACTTTTGGCAGTGAACAGTCAGGCTGTGATTTTCTGGCAGGCAACACTTCTCCACCTTCAGCTTTGCGACTGTCGAGTCTCTGGGATGGTGTGTTGGAGAACACCCTGTAGGAAAAGACTTGGAGCTCCTATACCTCAGGCAGCAATGGATTGATCCAACCCTGAGTGTGACATGCCATGATGCTCAGGTGAATTTTATATATAAGCTATAAAGACTTCAAGTAACCCAAGCTGTCGATCAGGATTTTCGGGGGGATGTTTGTAGGTTTACTCTTCTGTTTAAATTATGCCTCAGGTTCTGTTGACATTTTGGGGCTACAACAGGTTTAGAATATCTTCCCAAAACGATCATGAATCTAAACAAACCAAACCAGCGTTGAGTTTGTGCAAGATCCTGACAAATTCTTACTGTAGCCGACACCATTTGCACACTGCAGAGAAGCCACACCGATACAGTTTCAGAGATGCCTGGGAAAATGTTCTGTACATCCTTGACTTCTATTTGGACCCAGGCAATCAATAGGAACAGAATTATGAGGCAGTGAAGCGAGTGATTTTAATCTGGGACTAAATATCCAGTAGTGGATTAGTCTCAGACAATTTCATACCTCCAGAGCTCTTCATGAAATATGGATAAGGTAGGAGAGAGAGAGAGAGAAAGGGGGGGGTGGGGGGATTATGAAAAATAAAGGCATTTTCCCAAACCTCCTCCTTCGATGGAAGCCAGATGAAAAGTTTTGCAGATGGGCAGCTGGAGGATTTCTTGCCACTTTGCATAGCAGATGCACCATCTCCCACAGCCTTGGTTTGGGCACCAGTTTAATTAGAAAGACCCCCTGGTAAGATACCTTTCAACACTGACAGTGGAGCCCCGAAACATGCCCAGATTTTTCCCTCATTGCGGGATGTCTCATGGTCATTGCCACTGATGAGTATGAGGTTTGCAGAAAAACAAAGAGATGAGATGCAAAGATATGAAAAGGGTCGTTTACATACAGGGATCATTAACTCAAATCCATCCAAATAGATTAGTAAATAAAAACAACACATTTATTATAGTTGTACGCCAAATTCATACACATGTCAAATCAGGACAATACTATTTTTTTTTTACTTTGCCTGTAAATCTTTGCCTGTAAAAACCTCTTTTGGTGACTGACGATGGCTCCGCTGCAACTCCGTAGGTTTTATTTTCTTTATGTGTACCTACCCTGTTGGAACGTGCCTCGTCCAAAAGATTTCATTGTACAGTATGACTGTAAGTGATGCTGCACAATAAATGACTTGGCTTGAAATCGTTTTCACATGATTCCTGAACTATGAGATCCTTTCTGCAAAACTAAATGGGAGAACCACATTAAAAGAATTCTTACTCACAAGACATGAACAAATGTCCCCCAAAGCCAAAAACCCAGCCAAGATGGAATTTTCTCTATGATGTTATGTTGATGTTCATCATAATGGATGATGAATAGTACAGACTTTCTGGACCTCTTAAAGGTTTGTGTGAACTTTGCATGAAACCCTTTGTGCGGTGAGCTGAAATTTATAGTTGTGCTATCAGTTGTAAATCAAAACCTGTGTCGTGAGCCCCAGAAAACGGTGCGGCGAGAATGATTGTGCTTCCAGTCACCTTTTTGCTTTCGTTAAAACTCTTCTCTTTTGTTTCTGGTTATGGGTGGCAGTATTGGATGCTCATTAACACTGGCCAAATTTTCCTAGAGCGATGGAGTAACATAATTCACAGCTCTAGTTCTATTCATCTTCAAATGACATTTAATTGGCTCGTGGAGGCAGTTGTTAGTTGCCTCATGCCTCTTGGATGCAAACTTTTTCCTGTTACTTCCTTTTTACTTTGACCCCATAGTTATGTACTAGTGGTATCCATTAAAGTTTGAAGTCTCATTACACTCTGTCTGCTCATCTTTGTACTGCTACTGTATGAAGGCTTCAAAGCACTGCAGGTTAAAGCACAAACCATAAACAGAACTCACATTAGTCCTGTTATCGTAGACAGTTGAGTTCGTATTTGTGGACACGAACAACACTCTGGCAAAGCCAAACCCCAGAGAACCAAGACTGTAATTCACTGTACTATTTATCGACAAAAACCTGGAGTTGCTCCATTGCTCCTTTCACAATGAATTGGAGACTAATTTGTGGCCTCGTACTTAGCTGTTACTATCCACATAAGATTTTCATTGAAGTACTAACAGTTATGAATCCAGAAAACACGCTCATGTAAAATCACCTCGGGTACTTTCAGAACCGCTACAGGGTTGTTCTGATTGTTATTGGTGGAGCGGTTCCAGCATTTCCCCGTGATTGGAGAAACTCGTTTCTATATTTGCAAAATACTAGAATGAACTGTCTAAGATTATAAGAGTAATATATTTAATCTCTGTTTAACAAAACAGAAAAAGGCAACAGGTGGCTGTGATATAAGCAATCACTTGCAGACATCAGTGCCAGCGAAATTCATTATTGCTTTAAAAGATAATTGTCCCCATCAAGAATAATGTTTAAAAAAGTGAATGACATTCATGGCTTACCAGAGATGATTGATTTGAAAACTGTCTGAATGTGAAAATCTCCCTAATCTTCATCTGGCCTCGCGTATGAGATCAGACAATAATAAGATCCTTGATTGTGTGCATGAAAATAAGTTGCCCTGACACTGATCACCAGGGAACCGAATGCTACAAGATTGCAAAAAAGGATATCTATGATTATCAGGGTATTAAACTGATAAGAATAATACAAGTTAAAGGTTTTGTAATATGTGAAAGGATGCAGTGACAGCTTTGCAGTACTGTCTTCTCCCAAAGCCCTCCAACAGGGCCTTGAGGGAGGAGTGGTATAGGTAACAGTCCTTCTACTAATTAACCTAGATGACTTTTTTTTCTCACCACAAAGATTTCCTCCCACTCAACACCCGGCTCTGCAGATGTTACAAACTGGCTTCTGCATTCTGATCTACCGAGTGTAAAAAAGTGCAATGAATAGAAACGTGGGGGCAAGTTAAACCTGAGAAATGTTGTATGCTTGCTCCACATTCACGTTGAATAATGCTCCAGAAAGGGTTATCTCAGGTTTTTCTCTACAGGCAAGGTCACCGGTGGGGTAATGCTTTGATTCTCCTCCTTGGATTTACTGAGTAACAACAAGTTTCAAGTTATGGTCATGTTTATTTAATATTTACCCAAAATGCTGCACTGGATAATCTATAACTCCATGGAAAGAATAACTAAGTTAAGACCCATTTACAGCCCATGTCAATGGAAATGGATTTTGTTTGTTAGTCTGCCTGTGTTTTTCAGTGAGTCTGTCTACCAGCATATCTTTGCAACTGTTCCTAATAGCGCCACTAAGTTAAAAACTAAAATGCTTAGTGGCGCCACGGGAAACAAATGAACCCATTACCTCACCCTTTAAAGGCTCCAACTGCCATGCCATGGCTCCTGTAACTGTATAACTTGGTGCACATATACAGCTGACCTTGCTCTGCAAATTTGCCAGTTGAATCAGCAAAGTGTCCACAAGTGACAAACTGCCACGGGGACAGTTGTCCAATCAACATGAAACCTGAAATCTATACGGAGGATATATCTGCAAAGGGATTTTAAAGTTGACCAGCGGTTGGTTCCTTAAGTCTTCAACTGTTTCATTATATTTAATCACATGTGGTACACATGGTCTAGGGCCCAGTAACAATCCCACTCTCAAGTTTGGTTTTCATTACTACATAAGCCTTTTATCTATTGTACCCATGGACATACCATTGCCATTAGCAACATCCAGGATGGATAATTCAACATTTTATTGTGCTGTAAGCATTGCATTCACTTCTCACTATAAATCATTAAAATCATTAAACTCAATTAGCGGTTTCTATAGCACTGACATTAACTTCCCCTATCTCCAAATGATTACTGCAAACTTTTGGAACATTTATGAAATGACTGCAATGTTGAGATGAGTCCAAATTTTAAATGCCTCTGCAATAAACCCCCAGGTCTTATAGCCTCATCTATCTGTTATTAAGGCTATCAGAAATTATAGATGTAGGGTCTAATGTTTGTTAGTGTGAGTGATTAGCCACCTAAACTGTTACGCATTTTAGAGAGCATTTTCCTAAATGGCCTGTGCATCATTAGTTAAACTAATTATAGCCAATATCTCTATCTGAACAAACATGCATTATAGATGAGCTCCAGGTCACCAGGGGACAAGGGCAGAGTATCCAGGATTTTCACATTTCTGATTTGCTTTTACAAACTTCTTGGGGAATTAATAATTGACAATGAAGAGATTTAATCACACACTAGCTACTCCAGAAATTGCTATTTACTCCTCTTAGGAAAACAAACCAGCATTTGGAGAAGTTCAGTATTTGGTGGAAAAGAATTATTTTAGGAATACAGAAGGAAACATCCTTTTCTTGTCTCTGGTTACGTGAGGAAATTCAGTTCTTGTCAGTGGTGCATAATAAATGCCTTTGATAAAAATGTACACAACTGCGGGACGGCCTGTGATTAGAACTCCCCTGACCTTAATTAGCTGTGTTCATGGCATTGCATGAACCCATTACAGTGACTTTAAAGCATATCCATTTCATTTCTCACCATTTGTCTACACCCCTGCACTGGCTAATGAGAGCCAGGGAGAACCAGAGGGGGGCGATTTGAGGGCTGAAGCACTGTCACCAACCACAGAGGTAAGAGGCTGGGATAATCATGGATGTTTTCCTGCCTTTTTTTTGTCTTCCAATCAACTTCAGTGACTTAGACATTTATTTAACTTTCACAATTGCCACAATATTTGATAATGTTGTTTCATGAGCAGTATGCACGACAATATTTATGAGGGTTAAATGTGTAACACTCCATATGTCTGCCATATGAACATATGAACAAAAAGTACTTGTGCGTGTGGTATGCATGTGTGCTTGTAAAATATATAAGACTCTCCAAGAAACTACTTTCAGTACATTATGTGCACATATAATAATTGCATGGGCACATGTGCAAACCTGATAGTGTTTACACACATCTCTCTGCCTGCAGACCTCTCTATATTTTAGGTGTATGTGAGAAGCAAAAGGCAGAAGGACTTGAACCACCCTGATATCAAAGCCGGTAATACTTCAGGTGGAAATTTCTCCCTCAGGGCGTAGTGAACAGAGTTGACCCTAGAGTGGCCATCCAGTGCATCCCCCTTTGAGTACACTTCAGCCAAAATAACATTTCACCATCTCTCTCATCTGTCAACACTGAGCTACAAGGCTGCTTACTTTGTTCTCTGCACAATACCATCGGTTGTCTGAGTAATTTTCACTGCAAACGCACTCAGATTAAGGAGTTTTGTTTCCACTAGATGCTCTGTTTGCCAACGAAATGTTTTCACAAATACCAAACATCATCGTTGTGAGCTTTTGAGTTTACAGTGACAACAGTACTATGATCAAAACAAAAGTCCTCCGACAAAGAGACTGCATGAAGTGGAATAAAATGTAAGTTATTGCTTAGCACTGCCACAAGGACATTAACAGCTGTTGATAACAGACACAGAAGTCAGGAAGTTGTGCCGTCTGCTCAAGCAGGGAAATGAGCATCAAACGTGCAAGCCCGCATCTTGACAAAAATTGAGCTGCATTCACTGTAATGGAATATGACTGACAGCACATGATTTTCTGATTACATGCCTGACAGCTTGCACTTATTGAAAATGATGAGGACAGATGTTTGCTCTGACTCTCATGCAATTAGATTTTGACTTGAAAATGAGAAATTAATTGAAAATGTAATAAGATTGTTTTCTACTCCTTATAAGTGTTGTAGGCATACTTTAGCCTGTAGGATATAACGCTTCATGGGATAAAAGACTCCTTCACGCAGTACATATTTTAGATCAGTTACTTTGGTGTAAAAAGTCTCCTCTTCATAAATAGTAGGTATTGTGTTTGCTTTGAATGAGCCAAGATAAAGCCACTGTAATGACTAAAATTATTGTAACCAGATGGAGCACACATTAAACTTGCAATTTGTCTGGCAAAAAAAACAACACGATCAAATAACATATCTGGCCATAAAATTTCAAAGCCAGTGTTCTCTGGGATTGCTTCAAAATGAAACTGTGCACCATTAAAACAAATAGCATTATATGGGGAAATGTAATTATTGCACTGTTATCGTTAAATTTTAGTAATAAACAGGATTTGATGTCTCCTATTTTGACATGTGCAGTTGACTTTAGATGGGAAATGGTTATCTATCATCAAATCACCAGTAGCCTCCCTCAAAGAATTCTTTTATATTTAAGTAAATGGTGAAAACAGGATATTCATGCTGTGCTTCCTGTAAAAAGGAAACCCACTACTCCTGAAGGAGAGCAAAAAAATGCTTGAGTGATACTGCTGGCCAGAGACCTTTGGGACAAAAAGAGCCAAACAATATGCACCACCCTTATCACAGCACTGTTGGACACCTCCAGCCGGCCTAGAGCGAGGGCTCTGAGGAAAGATCAGACAATCAGTGAGGATGAGAAAATAAGATGGTTGGTGTCAACTGGGTAATTTTGTTTACCTAAGAAGTTTTGTGTGCATGCAGTGCTGCTGTGATGATTATGGGGGTTATGATTGTTGTTATCCACAGAGTCATTGTGCTCAACCCGCTGTCAGTTTCAATTACCGCTGTCTGTGCCTCCAAATCCTCACACAAGCTGTACAGCCCCCCCTGACAGTCTTATTACCGTTAAAAGAAAATCCATACGCATCAGGTTCTCTTTGTGTCTTCGCTCTCTAAACAGAGCATGACAGAGAGGGAGGGCAAATTCATGTTATACCTTGTGGGTCATCAAGGTTTCCATCTGTGAATTGAGCCTGTTTCCATCAGGTTTTGAAAGACACAAATGCTTCTTGGGTTAAGGATGGACCATTCAAGCATCAAATTCAAGTAGCTTTGATCTTATGTGCAGCACTACCTTCGCCAAAGCAGCATGGGTCCGGAGTGGCAGATGTAGGTAACTAAGCTTATTGACCTCTCGAGAGAAATAAGATCTGCCAGATGTAATTGTTCTCTGTTCCATTTATTTTCTTATGTATGTGACTGCCAGTCTCTTGACAGCTAAGGAAAAAAAACATTGATTTATGTTATAAAGGATATAAGGAGCACACAGTATGAGCACTTTATACAGTAAACTGCCTTAGTCATACACATAATTCTTCTTAAGTACATCAGATAACTTATTCCTTGGAGGAAACATTGAAAATGAGCTGCATACCAATGTGTTGTCCCATCATATGAAATGTGGAACAAGATGGCCAAATGTTTCCATATGCTACTACAGTGACTATAACAATGAGCAACAATGCCTGTACTCTACAGGACACTTGCAAGTATATAAAAAATAACCTTCACCCTAATCAAAGGAAGCATTTTTCTCATCATTTGTTGAATAATACACTTCACATGCTCCACTCCAACACAAAAGATGGCAGTTTTTTTGTTCTTTCTTCAAAACTGCCTACTGTGAGGAAAACTGTTTTTTTTCCCCATTGAAATGAACTTAATTGCATTTGTGTATTTTGCCCTCAGGCAAGGTTCACCCACGATGGTTTAATCCTCACACAGAGCGAAGTGAAACATACATATATAATGCATACGCTTTGGAACGCGCTTAATACGAAAAGTAATTAAAAATAAATCATTTTAATTCACTGCTCTTATCACAGCGCTGGTTTGAACCTGGCACAGATAGGAATGATGGAGGGGGGAAAGAGTGTCGAAAAAAGGGAGAGCGAGGGATGAGTAAAGGAAAGGAGGACTGATAAGGTGGGATTGGTGCTGTCAGAGTGTCTCATACGTGGCAGGTGGAAATTCACCTTCTCCGAAACCCAGAGACTCCTCAGCAGCATGCACCCTGGGAGTGTGGACAATTTCATCATTAAATACAGGGATGGCCAAACGCTGCTGCTTTAACCTGTATTTAGCCTTCTGAATTTAAACTGATTATTATGATTTCTTTAATAAACAACAACAACAATAGCTTACCTGCTTCACCTTGTTGCAGGAATCTCAAATGGAAGCATACCGAAGAACAAGTCTAATGCATTCCTGGCTCCTCAGAGAACAAGGCACTTTAGACCGATAAATGCATTTGTTTCCCTGAAGCACGTCTTAACTATGCCATTATTTTTTCATCCATTCACAGATGGCTGCCTTCAGCGTCCCTGACAAGGTTGCAATTATCAAGAGGTGTATGGTTTTATATTCAGACTCTTTAAGACAATTAACACCAGGCAATGACTCAAACTTGGATCACATAGCAACCATAAGTCCGTTCCCCGGTGTCCACTTAAGAGAAGGGACTGGTATTGGATCAGGTTACTCAATATAACATTTATTCTAGCTGCAAATGGATCAAATTTGGATCACATCCTGCAGAGTAAACAGGTAAACAGTAAATATATGAGTATATGATTTACTTGTAAATATCCCCAGGCTAAAATACACAGGGGATATTAACTGGATGATGACACACAGTCCGCTGAATTTCAGACCCTTTTAAGTTGTAATGCTTAGAAATATTACTGCACCCGTGGCAACAAGGTGCCACGGAGCTACAGGAAGACTAACTGTATGTGTTTACATAAAGCTGAGTCATAATGTAGTAAAATGACGTTACCATCTCATTTCTCATCTTGAAAAAAGCCTTGTTTTCTCGGGGAAGTTGGCAGTGCACTTGCTGATGAGTCAAGCAACAGTGAAAGGGAATTACAAGTTCAGATCCCCTGGCAGTATACCTTGGCCCTGTTAGGGAAGAACATGCTCCACTCTACTACCCATTTACTCCACAGATATGGGCTGCTCAGCTTTTACAGAATGTTTACTCCTCGGGGGATTGGCTCCATCCTGTTAAAGTTCAGGTCACTTCTTCCCCTTGCTCTGATGCTGCTGCTCCTGCACCGATCTACACACCTTGCCTTTACACACAATAAATCCAAACCAGGGCTTCAGCATCACCCCTCACATTTGGTCAGGGGGGAGAATGATCAGAGTCCCTACATTTAAAATGTCTGTTTGTACAGGAATTGTGTCCCGAGACATTAAGAATGGGTTCACAACCTTAGCGTCGTGGCCACACAGTACACACCAAATACAAAAGACAGGTAAAAAGGCAGCTCATTCACTGCATTGGAACCTTATGAACAGTAGTTTGGCATGTCCTTCAGAATCAAGGTTGTAATATAATCAATTTCCATCCATCTCTTCAAATAAATTGCATGTCAAACTAATGAAGCGGTCATGTCTGACAAACTATTACCATTGAAATCTGACCATGTTACTCATCCAATCAGAAGAGGAATTGCAGTATTTCTCCAAGTCCAATGGCTGCACGAGGAATTTGTCGTAGTTAATTGGAAGTGACGCACAAGAGGATGCTAACACATTGTGCACATAAGATAAAATATACAGACAAGATATAAGATAAGATATAAGCATGAGCACTATAAGTACACATTCAGGGTTGAAGAATTGCTGCAGTGTAGACCCAATGGCATATACACAGATGTGTGAAGTACATATGTATAACATATATTAGTGTCCACGTGCAGATCAGCAGGGTTCAGCCAGTCTGACAGTCGAAGGTGGTGTGTGTGTGTGTGTGTGTAATTGTTGAAATTAAACCAAACTGCATTCTCTTAATGCAATAACTAGCGATCATGGTCTCAGTATTACAGCACCATAAAACAGAGAGAGGAAGCAAGTAAGAGTGAACAGTGGTGATAATAAAGGAAGCAGCGGCCGCTATAAGATCCGGACCCTCTTCCCCCACAACCCTGACAGTGATCATGTGTGAGAACATAAATTCATGGTGAATCCAGAGCATCCCTTCTCAGCCCCAGCAGGGAGCACATGTCACATAGGCTTTTCACACAGTATCCTGGACAGGACAGTCAGGCGCACAGCAAATCTGCTTAGTTACTTTATCATGCCATGAAGTGTTACTCATGGGACAGCAACACTTGTCAAAGTGGATATTGTAAGAAAACCCATCCCTGCAAGGCCATGCTCCTATGATTTCATGACCTTTATAGAGTGTGCCTCATTTAAGTATGAGGGTCTTTTTACAGTGACCGCAAAGTTTGGCTCCATTTTATATTAACACAAGACCAGCCAGGGGATACTGCCACTGCCTAGATGTACAGTACTGTAGTTGGCCTTTTTCATAAACTGCAAATGCATAGCAAGACATCTTAAAGTCTTTAGAGAGAGTTAAAAATTTTTTTGCAAATAGCTTTGTGACAAGAAGGCTTGGGGGTTCTGACTCCAAGTCCTTTATTCACACATTTTAAAGGGAATAAATAGACACAGTGGCCCTAAGTACACTTAGCTGACCACACTAAAGGCTAATGTAATTTGACAGTTGGCTATGGCTACATTTCTCCCACCCTCCTACGTAGTATGATTCAATTAGCCAATGTGGTTAGATCATCTGGCATGTCCTTGAGGCAGCACTCTGAATAGATCAGGGTTACGAATGTCTTTGAAGAAGAGTTCAGCTCATAGAGGTAGGCATGGGGGTCAAGAGGGTAAATCATTTCTAATGACCTGTTTCTCTACCTGGCTCCCGGGGTAATTTTCTGGCTAGGGAGGATAGATTTTCAAAATTCTCAATTGTTATTGACAGAAGAAATCAATTAAGAAAACCGCAATGACCCAGTAAGGAGCAGTTAGGGGCCTGTTCTCAAATGGGGGCTGCAGATAATGCTCAAACACATCTCCAGTGGAGCTAAAACAACCTCCCAAGGACATAATGGCTCCCAAGCACTTTCCAAATGGCTATTATACCAGGGACACAATGGAAGCACAGTGAGGGTCGTACTGCTGCAATCAGGACTTGAAAGGTAAATTGTTGTCCAGGTAGCCATTTGGCTGAGACAGAGTCAAGCAGCCACGTCTCTTTCACTGCATGATTCCAATGATGGCAGCCGTCACGGGTGCTGTTATGCAGGAAAGATTGTGATTACCATCAACTGTAAGGTTAAAAAAAAAAACTGAGGGATTGATTATCAAAGACATCATAGGTAAGGTAATAATAACTTCTTTGATAAATACAGGAAATCAAAAAACTTCTCAACTGATCTTTTGACCCAGTAGTCTGCAGGTCTATTATAGTCTATAATAGTTAGGCATTTTACAGTTAACATTTCTTTCCATACCTTGATATGATTTGAGGAATGATTTGATCAAAAGCTGTATGTCCAAATATCTTTTAGAAATAGAAAGAATAGAAATATTATTTATCTGAAAAGTTTTGTTGGAATTCATTACTAAAGTTATCCACAGAAGTCAGATTTCAACTTATTTAGAATAAAGATCAGGTTCTTCCTTACCTCAAGTAAAAAAAAATGTCTCACATGGATGTCTTTATCCGTACTTTTTCTATTTGCCGGTAAATTGTGCACATTCTGACGCCAGCTTTATCTGAATGCCTGCAGGTTCCCTGAATTTAAATTTGCTGTTTGTATCTCTCTGTTGTGTTGGTCTATGTCCGGGTTATGTTAATTGACTTTCGGCAGGTGGTTTTGTGCCATTTTCAGATCGGAAAACTGACTTTCAGCATGCCGTTCGCTGGGTCTCTCTTTAGGTTCCTCTTATGTTTTCTTCCACTCTGAAGTAAATCTTCAGAAATGTTCAGAGATAGTTTCATTCCCTAAGAACTTGAAGGCACAGTGCGTTGCTGGAGTGGAAGGCTATTTAATTTCAGAAGTTAGTGCAGTCTTGCAGACTCACCCTCAAACAAAACCATATAAAAACAAAATTACCGTCTGTTCTACAGGTTAGGTTAAACCTAGCTTAACCCCACCGATGAGTACGGTTATCCAGTTAAATAGAGATGCTGTTTGGACAGAACGAGTCTGGAAAGAGGCTTGTTGTGTCAGGCAAACAGGCTGGGACTCGCACGCAGAGAAGAACAGACACGCTAGTAAAAGTTCAACACCAATTTATTCATGTGAGATCCAAAACGTAGTCAAGACAGTCCAGGTCAATACTGAACAGGCAACGGGGCTAAGGTACCAAAACCAGCAGGCAAAAACGTTGTCAGGAGAAAGCAGGCCGGAGTCGAGAGCAGGCAAAAGGCTGGTCAGAAAACAGGCACAGGTTAAAAATACTCAGGCTATCCCGTCTAGGCAAGCAGAAACATTCTGGCAGGGAATTGCAGGAACAGGTCTCTACTTATACTAAATGCTGATTACAAATTGCATTCAGGTGTGGAGGCTGGACTCGAGTGAATCCTCTGATAGGCTGGGCAGGAACAGGTGACGAGCAGGAGGGGGGAAACTAGGTCGGTGGGCGGAGACAGGGAGACGGGCTATGAGGAAGACCTGCTAACAGGATCCATGCCATGTTGAAGGAGGAGCAGCAAAATGAATGCAATGTGAATACAGCATACAGAGAATAGGTAACAGCAGATTCATACAAATAAGACTACATGAGAAGTGACTTAAGAGTTAGATGACTCCCATGCGATGTGAGCTACCTGACCATGAGCTGAATGAATGCAAAGCTACCCCTCTCCTATTATAACACATACATATATTCATGAAAGGAAGTGTCCACTGTGCTGGACCGCTCTGCCAGATCCAATGCATTATCTGAGTGTGAAGATGAAAAGCTGGGGCTTGGGGATGAGAATATTATAGAGATGGATTGGGTGTTGAGATGATTTGGACTGGCTCTGGGACCTGGCCTGTACACAGCCGTGCAGCTGATCAGCGATACTGACAGCAGGGAGAGAGCGTGAAGGCAAGCAGCGAAAGGTCAGGATATAAAGTATAGCTTTCACTCTTATTGTACCACCAATCAGCTTAGCTCACTTGCCCTTTCCAGGGTGTCAACCGCTGATCCAGGTTTGTTTTGATACAGCAACCTTTCATGTTGTGAACTACATGTACTCTTAGTAATGGTTGTGATGGGTGCTGTAATAATTACCATCAAATTACAACTGTTGTTTGAGTTGAGTTAATGGACCACAACAAAGATGGGATTAAGCAACATCCTGTCTCTGGCTGTGGCCGTACGGTAGTGTAAAGTTAAAGGTGGTATTTGCTTTGTCAAACTCACAGTATGATGGATTACATCTCGGCCCTGTGCAGAGAAAGATGAGGATTATAGAGCAGCAGTGATATTTGGTTGGTTGTTGTGTGTCATGTCTCCAGAGGCATAATCTTGACAATTTACATGCAGGGTTTCCAGTAATTACTGCAGGAGAGAGAGAGCATGGGAGGGAGAGAGAGAGAGAGAGAGAGAGAGAGAGAGAGAGAGAGAGAGCAGTGATAGACTATTTTAATTGGGTATTCAGCCCCTCCGGATGTCGTAGTTGGAGCGGCATCATTATAATCTCTCATCAGGTTCTAATTCAACCCCTGAATGCCCACTCCCCACTGTGCCCATACACTTGAAAGTGCAGACAGATTGCTTAAATCTTTCATTTTTTCAACAATAATAGTAAAACTGATCTTTTGAGGATAATTCATATCTAAATTATTATGGGCTCATTCATTCACCATGCATTTTTTACGACACCTTGTTCAAATGCAGGCTAAAGTACCGTTACTGCATCTTTTTTTAACATCTGAGCATCATTTTGTCACATTTACTTTCCCCCTCATACAGTAGTACCAGATTTGTAATCCGATACAAACACTAACCTTTGCCACTAGCAAGCAGCACGCACACACCCACATTGCCCTTACCCTGGTGCATAAACAATTGAATTTCACCCAGCGGTAGCCTTACTTATCTCTGAACCACGGCGCTGCGAGGATGGTTTTTTTGGCTGCTGGTTGTAGACGATGTGGACTCACTCAGGGCCCCTCAGGCCTTTAAGAACACAGCTCAGATGAACCCTGTCAACTCCATTACCTGCTGATGTGAAACGACCTAATGACCTTTGAATGAACAGGCAGGTTTAAATCTAGCACACCGCGGCAGAGCCAGTCAGGGATGACAACAGCTGTCTTCGGACTGCGAATCAAAAGTGCTCACATTCTGGAGATTTATCATAGCCCTTCCTCCTGGGGGGGATAGTAATAGGGAAATGGAAAGTATTGCTCTACAGATCAGCAGCAGTGATGCCGTATTGAAACATAATGCAGGATATGCAGACTAATACAGACAGATTCTGATTCTGCTTTCTGTTTTTTACTGATTATTTTCCATATGTGTCTTTGAACTTTCATTCTGGGAGCTCGTTGCAAAATAGGTTTTTTCTCAAGTTGGAGATGAGGCAGAATGCAGACAGCTTTTTCAAATCGATGCTATAGGCCAGCCTAGAGTCTTGTATCAAGTACAATCAATACTTGCACATCAAAGGAGTATGCCATTGTACACACTTAACAAGTGCAAAAAGGCCAAACCCTGGAGGATCAACCTAATAAGTAGGTCAGAAAAACACTCCAATTGGGTCAAATGATAATGTGCTGCTAGATAAGATTCATCCAAGAAATGCAATGTGTGTGTGTGTGTGTGTGTGTGTACAAAACATTTATGGTTAACAGTATTCCTGTTTTCATAGTGAATGTGTGAATACCCTTTTACATTATTATTGATTCAATGAAAGTTGCAACCACATCTCTATGAGGGAACCACCCCATGCTGTATAAAACGGTGTTATTTTGCCCATTCAGCATTTCTTCACGGGAATTCAAGTGTAAATTAATCCACGCAGCTGAATATGTGCTGTATTAGAAACCTGCAAGTATCTTTGCTAGCCAAGCAAGTCAACATAATTGATGCAACAGCAGTAATTTCATCGGCCATAAAGCAGCGAGTTGTTCTAAATGTATGATGTTGTGAGGAGCCAGTGGGTTCAGAAATGATTATTACATGTGTTTTGTCTCCTTGGACAGGCCTAACAGCTGATCAGTGGTGACTGATATGAAGTAATCATATTGAAATCTTATCTGAGCGCTGCGTGGTGCAGATACTGTAGGCCTGCTGTGTTATCTGCCCATAACACAGAGGAGCACTGCATTTGTTCCCCTGCGCTGTCCGTCTGTGCACCCTGGGCACTAAGATAATTTCACTTCCCTTTGAGGATTAGTTGTAAACGTCAAAGTTTTAGCACTGTGTAGGTGTAAATGTTAACATTGTCAAAGATTGTAAGTCAGGGTTTTTCATGCCTCAGAGGCAGAGTGAGATAAGGATGCTCTTGAACATGTTGAGAGACAATATCTTACAATGAGGGGAGCTAAATGGACCTGTCCATTTCAAACACTCAATAAGATTAATACGATTAAAATAACCTCTGTGGGGGCACTGCTTTAAAGAACATTGTGGAGTAATGAACAGGGTATGGAGAGAATATGATGCCAATACAACTTACAAATGTTTTTAGAGTGTCACAAATGTAAAAAAAAATGTGTGCACAGCAAAAAAAAATTGTTGCACATCTCACAAGTAGAAATCCTGTCTTGTGAGTCTTGAATACGTTTTTTTTGTGGAGACACAAAACTTCAAATGGTTTTGGTACTATGAGGAAAAAATCCACACACGTATGCACCAATCAAAATAACGTTGCTGATGACTGATTGGTTATGAGCTCTGGAGGCATGGTGCATACGTGTGTGTGGATGTTTTCCTCATGGTACACGGAAATATAGTACCAAAACCATGTGAAGTTTTGTGTCTCCACAACTTGAGATCCACACATGCGTGCATATTGACAAAAGCATATTCACGACTCACAAGACAGGATTTGTACTTACGAGATGTGCACAATTTTTTTTTGCTGTGCACACGTTTTTTTTGGGTTTTTTTTACATTTGTGACTCGGAAAAAACCTGCACAAGTTGTGATTGCTGTGCACAAAACTGTGCACATTCACATTTGTGACCCTCCAAAAACATTTGTAAGTTGTATTGGCATCATATTCACTCCATAGCAGGGACTGTGCCTTTTGTCTTACTTAGACATGTTTTATTTTTGTTCATGAAAATTGTGAGTACCACGGGATCTGCCATGTACGGCAGCTGAGCGACTATCTTGCTATGAGCAAAAATAGAAGCACTTGCACAAACTGTGCTGAAAGAACAAGGTGACAAAAAAAGGTAATTACGCAAAGCAATTACAAAAGCACAGTTTTACATGAAGCCTTTGTTTTTGTTTTTTTAGTTTGAGTAATTTCCTTGACAAGTATGTGCTCTTACTTCTACTTGACAAATATGTCATCAAATAAGTTCTGCTTACAATAAATATTTCAGTGTTCTTTCCCCCACCGTGGGAAACTGTCAGCTAATATGTAGAGCTCTATGTGATCACACTCTGTAACAGGTTTTGGTTGAAGTGTGTGTATTGAACATGTGTAGGTGTTTGTGAGTATTAGTGGATCCTTCTCTCTGTACTTCCCTTACCCAGCTGACCCCTGGCTAGAATTACTCCAGCCTCTTTCCTCCCCTCACATCATACAGCATATTTAACAAATTACCAGTTGCCCTCCCTGCTGTTTTGCCTCTAACTGGATGAATAAATGTCATGCATGATGAAACAGAGTCAGAGTCTTGTCGAGGTTGAAGAGGACAATGATTGTGGCCAAAAGCTGAGTGGAGAAATATTGGTCTTCCTAGCTGATAGGCGTTGAAACAAAGTCTCATTTTACTCGGTAGCAACCCAGACATTGCTGCTGTTGTGCTAGCCAGCCGTGCCCTGTTAATTCACCCTTTAAGATTCTCTCAATGTATGTTGTCTTTGACTGTGATGAAAGAGGAGTTCAGAGAACGTCCAAACTGGATTGCACAAGAAGAGACAGACATCTAGAGTGTGACAAAGCAGGGGCAGCATTGTTTATTTTATTTTCTTGCATTCATCAGTGATTGTGAAGTTAACTGTCCTTGGATCTCTCCGCTCAAAGAATCCAAGTCCTTTTTTGCACTCGCAAGGTTGCTTTTTGCACACACCCCCATCAAATACAATCAATCACAGTCTTCAAACATTCTGAGCAGGCAGGAAGGATGGAGGTTCAAAATGATGGGGTTGAGACTGATCCAGAGCAGATAGAAAATCCAATAGATTGGGATTTTAGGATTTCAGGGGCTCTATGTCCAGTGTTGTGTCATGGATTCTTTAGTAGGCTATTGACCATTGTGACTGTACTATATGGCTTTGGTGCCCCATGCTGAGATGTCAGTCTTCCAGTGCATCTCCTACACTTGCACTTTTCATTTGATTGAAGTACAAGCCACAGATGCACCATGGCAATGGTATGGCGCGCTCACACCAGTGGAAGCTTTATAATTAGTGGATCCAGGAGATGCTGTGGATTCAGTAGCATCTGACATATGGCTTGCTGTGTTACCTGTTAGAGGTCTGCAGAGGATCTTTAATGGACTCCCATCACGCCTGAAGCTGCCCTGCAGGCTGTCTTCTGACTTTATTAGCCTTTCTCCCAGCCAGTTTTATTCATGTTAAGACCTCAAAAATAACGACTATTATAGGATACATACGATACATGTATATATAAAATAGTAGCTCCACACTAATCTGCAATCACCGGATAGAATATTCTTCTTCCTAATATGCAATATTACTTACCTGTGTGGGTTTAGTAGTTTAAAAACGATAAAACTTGAAAAATAAGGCCATAGAGTGAATACTCTGTGGGTAAAGAGATGCCCTGTCAGCCTGAGATGATCATTATCCTACATTGTTTGATTGGTCCCTAAAAATGTTCTGTGAAAGAAAAAATATTGTTACTGCTCAGTTTTAGAAGCACCTTTAATAATCTAGTGTACTAGGCCCTGAGGGGAACCCTTCTTCCTTAATGGTGTTCTCTGTTGAAAATCCTCTGTCGGTACCAGAGGGTGTAAAGGCTAAGGTATGTGTAATTTAATGCACTACATTTCTCTTCTAATACCGTCTGTGGTGCTGTAACTATGGTTACGCAAGGTTTCTGGACAACCAGATTGGCAGTCACAGCTCTCAAGATTGCTCAAGGGAAACATTGATTCCTTAAACCAACCCACTGATAACTGAAAATTAACATCTCTAGTTAATTACCTTCATCAGTCAGCATTCATTTATCAACCTAATGTCTAAATTACTTTTTGTCAAGGTAAATTAATTTTAATTGCCCTTTGACCTTTAATGCTGCACATGCTCTTTTCAAGTTTATTTTCTTCTCCTGGGCTTGGAAAAAGATGTTAGTTTGTTGGCAGCAAATGATTTGTATGATAAAGTCTGATACTTGTGTTGTACATTATGTGTTTCCTGTATTACAATTGTGTTAGATTTGAGATCTCGTCACGGCTTCCTGCTACCCTTTCCCTGGTTTATATGAGAAGATAATTACTTTTTAACAATGTGCTTTCAGTGCCTGCCTCCTCACATGGCCAGCGGCAGTCTTGCCTAGCTGTTTCTGGCTGCTTCTGCTTATAGCTCTCATGTGCCAAACCCTGAACACAGTCTGGAGGAACACTAATGAATCCATGAGTGGCATGGCTGCTCCAAAGAGGATTTTGGAGTTTAGGAGAAATGTTTACCAAGTTTTACTTTCATTTACTCATGATTTGTCAATATTTCTATTTCAGAAAATATGTTCGACCATTATCGCATGACAAAATGAGGCAATGTTCTTTCATTCTCTAACTTCTCATCAACCATGAAAATTGCTGAACATCCATCTAACAAGAAATATTGGCCACTGCCAGTTAAACAGAGATTTTTGTGAATGGCTACATGCCAGTCATTCAACCAAGATGGCTCACAGCTATGAAATGAATATTGTGTGACCCAGAGTACATCTAATCTGAGAACCATTTCAGGCCAGGCATGAAATAAAGCTGTTATCTGACAATAAGAGCCGCCTCTCTGAGGCATTTAACATTGACATGACACTTTCTTTTTGCCAGATTCAAAGCACAAAGAGGGAGATAGTGCAAAAGAAACTTTTTTACTTTTCATATAAGCACATATGTGAAATGTGGAATCATTTGATGAATAAATCTCTCCTTTTAGCTGATAGTAGCTGTTTAATATCTAACTCACCCACTCAATTTTCACCCACTCAAAGCTGCCTTTTGCACAAGAACAAAAGCTTGCGATATTCCAACAGTGAAAATGGTCTTATTCTATCATTTCATGAAATCTATAGAGCTGAAAAGATGAAAGAATTTGATCGTGGCTAAACTTGCAGAGCATGACACTATCTATAGGAATAGATAGACGTGTGGAACAGTTTGTTTTCAGTAATACAGGTCTGCATGGTATTTATTATTGAGTGTTATGTGTGAATTGTTTACCATCAAGCAATAATGAACAGAACAATATTACATATACATATATATGACATATATGGACTGAATGTAAAAATCACACATACAATTTCCATTGTAATATTATATATTAAGCTGGAGATTACACATTAGAGTACATTACATGCAGTGCTTCATAGACTATAAACAAAGTCTGTAAACTGGAGTTGGGAGAAATCATCTAATATACACAAAATTTATTTGGAAATGTATTTTAAAAAGATGATATTTCTTAACATGTTCTTTTTGACAACTTAGCTTCCATTTCAGTTCTGCCCATGCTCAGACTAAATAATTGACGTGTTCTGCGGCGTCGACGACAGCTTCAACAATAAAATTGCATAATTCACCAGCAATGTTTTGTTTATCTGTTGGAATAAATTCGTGATCCAAACTGTCCCCGCTGATTGCAGGTTCTTAAGGTTGGGCAGATTCTTGTTCTCTGTGCTGTGCTGCTGTTGGCACAAGGAGGGCAGCATCTTGCCCATTGACAAGGATTATTTTTGTCAAGAGCAGCACTCACGGGCCTATCTAAAAGCCATGCTAATAAATGTCTGCCACTGTGGCTATCCATCACCACTAGCCAGTAATGCGGCAGCCCCCAGACAAAGTGCTTACTGTACCATTGTGGAATTAAAGTAAACAAGCTCATCTGGCTAAGAGATGCATGGAAATGAGAAGCGATGGATGGTCACGGCATGAAAGGGATTTATTAGAAAAGGTACCTGGGCTCAATAAACTACCAATATTTTCTGCTGAACATATACAATGGCAACATTTAAGAAGAGGTGCAGTGGTGAATATATATTTATGAGTGAGTGTGACATACATACTAATGCACACACACACACACACACACACAAGAAGACTGACTGCTGAACTCACAATTACCATTGCAGCTATTTTCTGTGAGTGCTTTGATTGCGTTGATTAGAATAATTGGCTATCTCGCTCAGTCGATTCGTCATTACTGGTTATTTTTGTTAGGCACGTCAGATTCAAAAGGCTTTCTGAAGTTACTGTGCCCGTGGTTTGCCAGGGATTGTGCACTCTCAGCAGGTTATTTGAAAGGCTTTAGAAAGTTTCAGCATTGTTCAGGCAGCAGAGTGGCTCCATGTAATCACAAATGGCTAGGTTATTGTTTTACTGGCAGAAACGCTCAGATTTCAAGATTTGTGCATTAAACATGCAGCCTAATAAAATATTAAGGTGCACTGCAGATGCTGTGCCGTCTGAACCTAAAAAAAAATAGATTCCGATTTTTTTTCCCCTCTTCTTGTCGAGTCCCTCAACACCGACAGAAGTTATAAAACTAAGCTTGTGGTTGCTTTTCTCTTTGTTTGTCATTGTGGTTGGAAATCTATAGTGAGCTGTAAGAGATTATTTGTGAGTATTTGTGAATATGAGCGGGAATGATGGTCGGGGAAAAGGTATCTGATTGACTAGTGGTAGTGCAATTTGTCTAACCAAACACCATTCTTCCACCGAGATATGTTGACATTAAGAGATCCATTAGATACATTAGCAGAACGTACCCTTGAGTGACATACGAGACAGAGTACCTTGCCCTATTTCGCTCAATCAGTCAGCAAACACATCCCCTTGACAGATCAGTGGAGTACCTAACTATAAATCCAAGCTTCAGCTCGCAGAAATTTAGCAAACAACCTGAATCTGACAGTACACAAACATCTATTCAAAGACGAACAGCATGTGGTAGCAGCTCTGAATTGCCTGCTCTGAGGAAGTGTGACAATTTGCTACACTGGCAAACCCTTTCTTTGACCATGGCCTCAAAAAGCACTAAAGCAACCTTTCAGATCAAAACTACATTTATGCTACAACTCATGGTGTTGTTAATTTTACTGGCAATTTCAATACTTGTCTTAATTGATCCTCTGACTTATACTTGTCCAGGGCTGGACCACGGTGAAGTCAGTTTGTCTGTTTCCATCCTGTATGAATTCACTGATTGTGTGATACATGCCAGTGTGCATGAAGGGTATTTGCCTGTATGAGCTGTGTTCAAACCGTGTTCACAGGAGCTCCTCTGGTGTTGCTGAAGGAGCAGATCTCCACCCAGCACAACCCCTCATCCTGGATGAATGATCTACACTCCCGACTGCTTGGCTCCCTCCATCAAACCTGGCCAACGTTCATAATAAATGATAGTAGAGGACAATGCCCTATTTTCACGGTAGAGTCATCCGTCATGCCAGGCCAGACAAAGCCCCCAGAGTTTCATCATTTTCAACTATTGCTCACACCACGTCTGACTGCCGAAAGTAACAGAAAAGAAACCTTCATCTGTTCAGTAATGGGTGTGGGACGCCTTGAAAATCTTGAAAAACCTGGAAGTCTGAAGATTCCACTTATCTTTACTTTCTACATTTCTAAACCATGAACTATTGTCCCTTCCTAGTTCTGCCTAGAGCAAGATGCATACTTTGCAAGCATCCATTTAGTACCTTTTCTTTGCATGCGTATTGCGTGGGCTCTTTTCCCTAGTCAACATCCTATTACACGGATTCTACATCCAATTTCATGTGTTAAATGCTTAATTAACCCCTGGATTATATTAGGTGATGGGCCACGGCAGAATCTTGATGTTTAATGTCAATTTGCAGGTTAATCAGGTCACCTTCTATTGTCTGCCAAGGCAGCAGAGGCCCTGTGGTCTTGTCATAATTGTACACCAGAGACCGCCTCGACAGATTGCCGCTCAAACCCATCTCATCTCACACGCCGGCGATACACCGGGATAGCTGAAGTAGGTATATTTCATTGTTGGAATGTTAACATTGGATTGGACTGGAGTGAGTCACTGCTAAATTGAATTGTGCTTGATCAGTCCCTGACAAAGGACACTCTCTTGTCATCTTCAAAGCAGGACTGAAAATGACAAAGAAAAAGTACTACTTTTTTTTTTTTTTTTTAAAACTACTTTTAATACCGGCACTAAAAAGAATAAATAAATGACAATGTTCAAAGAAAAAACTAAAGGCCACGGTTTATTAATATTGTAATAATGATGTATATCAGTGGAATCTGAAAGACCTGTCACTGATGAGCTGAGTTATGTGTTTCTGTACTAAATTTGACTGTTTAGGTATCAAAGATTAGTAATGCTTTTCTATTTGTGGCTGGCTGCGTGATTGGACGAGATGACTGAACACGCCTGTGGCCACAGATATTGGATATATCTAGTCAGCTGTTTTCTTTCTTGAGAAAACAAAGGATTCAATGGCTGACCAGTGTGGAGAGTGACAGAGGCATAATGTGATTCATGGTCCATTTCACACCTATGAATATATCACCAAACCATTTTTCATTAATATGAAATTTCACAATAAGTGTGACATTTGATCTCCAGCAAGGGTTTTATATATATATATATACACACACACACGCACACTTATTAAATTCATTTTCAAATTGTACATTGTTCCTGTCGGGTGAAAACCTTATAATTACAATTTTGGTGATTTTCATGTTTTAACTTTCATGTTTTAAAATTGAGGTTACATATTCCTCTATGGGTTGAGAAAATTTAACAGCCCTCGGGTGTATGAAACCTTTTCAAAACCAGTTATCATATATAATTAGATAAAGCCAAAAATTCACGTTCATGAAGTTATCAACAAGGCTGTTCCTGAAAAGTTGACTTTTTCATTCAAAACCTGATTAATGGAATCACCTCACATGAAAAAAACATGCATGCAGTGTTTACGTGTAATCTGACAGAAACCAGGTTCTGTCCCGTTTCAGCCCCCTCCCCCACTCCACGTTTCTACCTGTTCTCCAGGTGATAGATGTTATTTACATGGCAGAGGAAGCGCTGTGAATGCTATGAGTAAGGCACCTGGATGCTGGCAGGCAAAGACAGAGTGCCCTGAGATAGAAATGTAACAGCGCTATCTATCTGGGTTATTAGAGTCCCCCCTCAGGATCCCTTTCAACAGAACACTGGCCATTATGTAGGCCACAGAGAAACAATACAAGAAAAAGGCCAGGCTATGGCAACACAGCAGAGGAATTAACTCTGGAGCCCCCAACCCTCCCCGTCCCACCCTACACACCAGCCTCCAATAGATAGGATAATGAGAGACTGTGCAAAGAGTCGGGGTATTTTGTTGAGGCGCAAGGCAAAGAAGTGACGAATCGCTACATCAGTAGACATTACACAGGTATGCCATCATGACAAACATAAGTCTTTTGCTTGCTGTGTAAAAAGCAGAAAACTTACTTGGCTCCATATTCTGAAGACTTTGAATTTGCAGATCTTTTTTTTTTTTTTTTGCTTGAAAAATAACACAAAGTATGCCACTGGCAAACGTAGAGTGGTGAAAACATCTTTTTCATACAAAAGCGTTCTATACGGCCCAGGATTTATAACAACAAAGTGCTATTCCCTTTAGAAGGAAGGCGGCGCGAATTGAAAAGAGAAAGGTAGAAAGACCAGAAAAATTAAGACAGGTAGTGGCAACAAAATGAATGTTTGGGAGTGTCTGTAACAATGTTTGCATGACGTAGTAGACTGAGACAGCAGCTAAGAGTCTGTAATTGATCATGTTGCCGCCTTCCTCGCTCTTGCTTTGAATGTTCAAAAGGATTAGTCCTCAGGTTGATGGATTAAAGCTAGGTGGGAGGGAGAGGAGGGCCCCGTGAGGAATAGAGAGAAATGAAACGTGTGCACACTAATCCTCACTTGGTTTTGTGGTGCAGAATAATGGCACGTAGCTAATGTAAGAGTGATTGTGTGCTTGTTCCCCAGCCAGCCAGCTTTGCCCCCAGCGTTTTCCTCTCTCCCCTGCTCCTTACTGTTTACTTTTGACTATTGAATTAGTGGGTTAAAAATCTCATTAAGTAGCCTCCCGCTACCCTCCACTGTGACGTTTGCGCACCTCCTTTTAATCAGATGGTTTTGGCGGTTCATAAAAAGAGTCTCCGCAGCGA
Organism: Gephyroberyx darwinii; assembly: GCA_900660455.1. Taxonomy (NCBI): domain Eukaryota; kingdom Metazoa; phylum Chordata; class Actinopteri; order Trachichthyiformes; family Trachichthyidae; genus Gephyroberyx; species Gephyroberyx darwinii. The sequence continues at coordinate 16,980 of CABFOQ010004496.1, read as the reverse complement.
CTGGAGAAGCCTTAACTCATCTGCAACGCGATTACAGGGTTAATGAAATAAAGGGGCCGGAACAAGCTGGTGTGTGGCTGGGATTTTTCACACGCGCAGATATGTTGGCAAACACAACAATTACACACCGAGATAAATATTGTCACACAGTAGAAACGGATAACACCTTCAGCCGCGTGCAGGCGCGCACTCAACCTGCGCTCGACACGCACACACATTTGTACGTGGGGACACGCGTACATGTACAGTCGTGAATTCACATGCGTAGGCACACGCCTGCAAGTCAGTGAAGCTATGCTTAGACAGGGAAGTCATTAAGGGTGGTGTTAGTCTGGAGCATTTAATTAAGGCTGAGAATAAGGTCAGTGTTGGAAGGACAAACATATTGTAATGAACTGGAAGTGTGTTGCATGAGGATCCAGCAGCAATCTCATACATCAGCCTAGGCTGTGAAGACCACAGTTCAATTTCTTAACCCAGCTATTTCTATGCAGATTAAAAACTCATTCATCAATTCTCCAGCACTCTCCTTTTGATTGCCTAGGGCTTCTCTTCTCCGTTCCCATTCCCTCTCCTGTTGGTGTTCCCTTTGGAGTCTATAATACACATGCGCACCCATATCCTTAATTAAATCAATCTGCAGGGGGCCAGCAGGTGCACCCGTTCACCTCTGATGTGACTCAGTCAGGTCAGCACACTCAGGCTGACCTTGATCATGCTAATCTGTCGCGCCGCGTCCGCTAGACCGACAGACAGACGCAACCCGACTGGAGTCAGGTGTCAAGCGATGACACAGGGTCACAGAGGAGCCCTCCACCATCCACCATGGCTCTATAAGAACAGCTGACGTGGAAAGAAACTCCTCAGATGCACTCACCTCCAGGAGTGTATGTCACCACCATAACATTACAATCAGGCTGGCTAACAGTTTCTTAGCAGCAGTGTCTCTTACCAGCAGTTAATAGAATGAAATGAACTGAACTGAACTGAACTGAATGTAATTGAATTATTTATGTTTCATGTCACGGATACTGTGGTATTTTTGCTTATAATGTTACAGTTACGCAAAGTACTCAGTAAACTCTTGTTGATGTTAATGTTAACATGCAACAACAAACTAGCTAGTAGCTGCAGAACCTAATGGGAAAATTACAAGACTGATGATTGACCAGATACTAGTCTATAGTTAGCTAAGGAGCAAGAAGATATTATGTGAACACAAAATCATCAGATGTATCAATAATGAAATATCAGGTCCCAGGCAGAAACAACAAGGAAATGATCTGTGTGTATTCCATATTGTTGAATTGTAAGTCTGGAAATACAAGGAAAGTCTAGGAATGTGAACAAAATCAAAGTAGTGGGAATACTTCCAGCTGCTGAATCCATCTTCAATCCAGTGTGTGGCGCACGTGAGGTGTCCTTTAGTTATGAGGAAAATAAATCCAGGATTGGTGATTGGTTTATTAAATTCAGCTATGAAGACGTGGTAACAAAAGCAAAGTAGTAACGATTTATTTCTCTGATTGTTATCTGTAATATTATTACTGAAATTGAAATAGTAATTCATTACACTACTCACTACTCACCCATCACTTTTCCCCATTCACTCAGTCGTTGGCGTTACCTGTTTTTATGGCTGTTAGACTAGTACAGTCTTGATTGAACCTTATTGCCATGGTGACCGGCATGGTGACTGGAGAATCCACAGAAAAAGACAGAAGAAGACACAGAAACTTGGAACAGTAAACATTTATTCTTTGAGTTGAGCAGCAAAACTCTGGATGGACCATGTATGGGAATTTTGTGGATTATTATTTATTTTTTATTATTTCAAATCACAAAAAGTGTTGTTGACAATCCGGTCATCTGACAACGCTGTATACACAGTATATACTGTTTGGGGTTCAGGCAGTTCATTTTAGTTCACCCTGATCTGTAACAAATCACATTAAAAAATATGTGGGCATCTATAAGCAGCCGACTCTAAGAGCTTCACATGTCACTGGGCTTTAATTTGAAGTTAGGTATTTGGAAAAATTAACTATCTTCATTAAAACTAATTATGCAATAAAATAAGATTAAAAGATGTATTACAAATCTATTAAAACCAATCCAGTATGTATAGCCTTGGTATCGCTTCTCACTGAATGACTGTATCCGATTCCTGTCTCCCTAGTGTCGGTGGGAACATCTTTAACCAAGACTGGGCGTTCTGCCCAGCTTCATTTCTGGATTGAGAAATATCTGGAAGAGACAAACAAGTGTCCTGTTTATCCACCAAAAATAAACTAGTCTACAAAAAAAGGTCAGTCTTGTAAAGTACTGCTCTAACCACGCTGGCCTGGTCCAACCCTCCGAAGCGCTTAGGTTCATCATTCCTTTTGTTCGCTTTGTAATCACGCCTAGCTTTTATAAATATGTTGGTGCTTCATAGTACTGGTATTCTCCTCTTGGGGATGGGGTCAACATGTGTGGATGTCCTGGCATTGTGGTTGGTTTAGGCAATTTTTGGCCAATGCCAGAAGAAGAAGAAATCTTGCAATAGAGTGTTTGAATATATCTGCTATAAAAGCCCAGCAGGATCAGTTTCTAAAGGCTTTTTTAGGGAAGGATGCTTTCAGTGTCTTGCCAACGGGCTTTAGTAAAAGCTTAATATATCAGCTACACCCACTAGTGTCATGAAGAGATGTCAAAATAGGCCTATGGAGGTGGCCAACTGAAGGAGTAATGGTGCCACAGCTTGGGAGGACGATATCTCGAATGGATAAGGAACGCTTTTGTTCGGGATCCCTGAAGCATGGCTGCTGAGCAGTTGTGAAGGTAGATGTTAGACTCTGAGCTGTACAGGGGGAAAAGCGTGTGATATCGTCGTGAGTGAGGTCCATGTTACATATTAATGGTAAATACATATTGTAATGCTGATGTAATGATACAGAGAACTTTTTGAGGCAATGGAGGTCAAATTTGCTTTATTTGTAGCCACGTGTCGGATCCCTGGTTTCATTTTTCAGCACTGGCTGGAAGGGCAATCACTGCTAAATTCCTGTTGTGTACCTGCCTCTATGTTCACATCATAGACAGCGACTGCTTCCTCTGGACCCCTGTGGTTAATATAACAAAAAGATTCAGAGGGCTGGTGCCAGGCAATGACCACCACAATTGTCCATCAAGATAATATCAAGTAATAAAATTGACAATATGTCTAGCTTTCTTTTTCATGTCTCATGCTCTCATATTTCCTGCTTTCATGTTTCAGTTGTCTCAGTCATCTCAGAAACTAATATGGACGATTACGTCAGTGGTCCTCACTAGACAGATTTTCTTTAAAGCTGTATCCAGCAAACGCAATCACAATAAAGGGAAGTCATAGAAACAACACCGATGGCAGAAACACAAGTACAGCGAAGCTAAACAAGCTGCAGACAAGGCCCGTTGAACATTGTGGCATTGCTGTTTTTATTGCCGATTGTCCACATTTGCTTCTTCAGCACCTGTTGCCGGTTTAATGGATTCCAGTTACCTCGGCCTCAGGCTAGATGCCTAGATGCTTGCTTCAAAGTAGACAGCTCATCAAGATGACTGACAAGTGTTGGGGTGGGAACTTGCCCAACAGAAGGAGACAAGGGCAGGACACACAATACACTTTGCTGCCTCAAGGCAAAAAGTTGAATATTGTAGCTTTTTTTTAAAGAGTGTCTTGATCTGCGACCCTCCGACAAGGATTCTTGCACTCTGTATTGAAGTTTGGAAGTTTGATATTAAATGTTCTCAATTTTCAATAGTACAGTATATTTTATTTTTTTTGCACATTTTTATGAAGTGGGTATACAAGGACTCACCTTGCTGTACCTTTTTCATTAAAGTATCAAGCAAGGTCCTTTCAGAAGAATAGATGTTCAAATATATCTGTACTGTACTTAATAACTGTACTTGAGCAAAAATACTCCGCTACTTCCTATCCACTTTATACACATCATACAAACCTGTTGCCTCAAATGGCTGCAATGAATTTGTAATGGCAACGCAATGACAAAAACAACTACTAGTTTCAGCTTCTCCTAGAAAATCACATATACAAAGATATAAAATCTTGAATACCGAAGGCATGCGCACACGTATCTCCTGAGCATACAGTACATTAATACTCATGAGTCAACATGTCTGTCTGGCACACGACAGATGCTAACACATATCTTCTGTTGAAATTTCATTCAAAATTTCACCTGGTTAGATGGGGTGGTGGTAGCCCTGCTTATTTATCTGACACATAGAAGGTTTTATGTGCCTCACGTTTCTTCGGTATTGCATCCAAAGATTGAGCTCTCAGGAAGCTGAATTTCAAGGTTATCACTGCATAACAGCTTTCAGATGTGCTACTTAATGTAGGCTAGGGATGCTACAGTTGGACGGTTTATCCGATGAGAGTGTTTGCACTTGCAGGGCTCATGCATGACACCAGTTAGGGGAATTTTGCAACACCTCTCTGTATTAATAAATTGAACTCTGCCTGATCTGCGAAGTTGTATAAAGTATTCAACACCCACCCTCTGTCAGCCTTTGTTCATTATCCTTCTCACTACACATTCAAAGTCAAGACAAATTTACTGCAAGATAGAAAAAAAAAAGATAGAATCAGAAAGGTTTTGGCTCAAAACAAGTAGACATCCATTTGTAGTGCAGAAGAGACAGGGATTGGTTGGGTAGGTGGTGGCATGGTGGAGTTAGCCTGCGGAGAGTGTGCTGAGATGTGAATGGCCTAGCAGGAGCCTGGACAAAGACACACCATTACAGTTAATATGCACCCTCCTCTGCCGCTTGAAAAGAGACATTTGGAAAACTGCAGACTGCTGTGATAAGGGTGGATATGACAGTTCTTTCTCTCTCCCCTTCCTTTCCTCCTTTCCTTCAATCTCTCCAGCTCACCCAATGTCTGCTACATTTGTCTCTCTCTCCAACCCCCCTCTGTCTACTTCTTTCTATCTCCCCTTTCTGCTCCCACTCTGCCTCATCTCTCGGTGATGGCTGTCCTCGGCACCTCTGTTCAGTCAGCCAAATGTCACATAACAGAAACTGAAATATCAAGTTGGCAGTCGATATGGCAGAGAAATGATGGGGAGGGGCGGAAGGTGCTTCTGTCTTGTTGTCCTCAAAGGTGCTGTAAGTGTTACCAGCACCTACTCTCCAGCACCTAGGATGGCGATGACAGCAAACCAAATGCGGAATAAAGGCAGGGAGCTTTGTGCCATCAAATGCGTCCTCCTAAAGTAATTATTGCACTGATCCTTGTGGTGAGTCTCAGGCTTGGTTTCTCAGGAATAGTCCAGTCGTCTGTACCAGCACTTATGAGAACGAGGACGTCTGCATAGGAGAAGATCTTCTGTGTTTCTTTAGTTTGGGTGTTTGGGTGCAGATCGCTAATCAGCTGCACATTCATGTCTCTACTAATAATACATTTTCTTTCTGCCGAGGACTACCACATTCATATTTCATATCATTAATATTAATTCACAAGTGGATCAGATCATATCTTCTCAGTCTGTGCAAAAGGTTAATATTAAGAAGTGGAAAATAAAGTATTTAGGCATTGAGGCATTAAGAACATTATGCTGTCATTCAAAACACAGGAATTAACCTTGTGCATCTCTCTCTCTCTCAGCTCAATTTATTCTAGCTCTGTACTGTGTTTAAGTATAACTAAGCACACATTCACATTGTCCAAGTACACATCTTGAGGGACAAAACAACGTTGGCCAGCTGTTTTATATAAAAAACTAAATGAATAAATATGGCTGCTGTAGAGTGCTTTGCTTTTATAGTTTGAGCGCTGGAGATCACCCAAGACCTAGACAACAACAAGACAAGGCCCAGTCAATACTGGGAAAAATCATTAATAATAATCAGAGCATTTATTGGCATCCTTACGTGGGCTATTAAGAAATGCTGCCTTTTTCACGCTGTCTTCATTTGAGGATCCAATTTACTCTGACCTTTAATGACACAGCATGCGATGGCTTGCTCTGGAGAAAGACATTAATAGACATAGAAAAAAAGTGTTACTAGGCCGCTCTACCTAATGGTTAATAGCAGAGAATAGAAATACTTGGCAGTGCCGAATCTCAATGGCACCGTCTCAAATTGCAACAGCTATACTCACTCCTATATCTGATACATATGAATTTCAGTTTTCTTTGTTTGTAAATCATTTAGTATCACTTTATAAAGCTATAAAAGGAGACTCTTGACTTAAGATCCTACAACATGTAATGTCTCTTCAAGCAGGAAATTGGAACCTGTCTTATCATTTGTAATTCCTATTGCAAGCATACAAACAGTCCATGATGAGATATTATGAAGATTTCTTGCGTAGGTATATATATTCTTCAACTAAAATGCACACTTTCCAATTTTGGTTTCAGCATTTATGGTTTGCTGTAATAGATAATATCAAATCATACGAATGCGAACTTGCCGCAAGCACACGAGCAGGCCGGTGGAATCTGACGTGAAGAGCTCAGATGACGAGACACAAACACAGTGTTTGTCAAAGGACTCCGCACGGCACTGAAGGTTTGTTTGTCTTGACCCCTATCAGAGGCTTTGTCCACCACATGATGCTCTACATGCTAATTATGGCCGAGTTGTTTGTCGTAGAGCAGCTCTTCCTCTTGTTTACTAATGAATACCTTGTGCTGTAAGGTCGATTAGGATGGATCAGGCGACTTCCCTTCCTTGCATTTGCACCCAGGAAGATAGGACCAAATGCTCATCCAGTCTATCTATCAGACAGTGGTACCTTTAAAGTGTATCTCTGTCACATCCAACGGGACCCAGCTCCTTCATCTCCATGGCGGCTCCTTTTACTTGTGCTGTGATCTATCTTTGATTGCTGGGAGCCTGCAGGTATGGATCGGGAGCGTGGAGGGTGAGAGAGTAACCAAAGTGAATCAAGCCTATTTAAAGTGTAACACCGTGGGATACCTGAGGGGAGTGTGTGACCCCCAGGGCCCTCCAATCCATGCACTATTGTTTTGTTCTGCTAATTAAGGAGCCGTGTTCAAGCTGATTGGTTTCCAGTGTGTAATTACCAAACCGTCTGCTGAGAGTGCTTTCCGTCTGAGTGCCAGCCTCTTTCCCTCAACCGTGAGGAAACGCAGGGAGAACTTGGCCGTGCAGAAACCCAGGGTCATGAACCTCATTTACCCAAAACAGTCTCAAGGATTCCAAACAAAGATGAAGGACAAGGGGAGGGGCTATATGGAGGACCAGACAATATATCAGACAAGTGTTATTTTCCTTACATCTCTAGTTGTCGGGTACTTCAAACGACCCATTTTTATAAAGGAAAAGTATGACAGCCAAATTGCTCCCTCTAAAGGAGGATTTGACTACTGAACACATTGCACAGTTTGAATCTGTGGCATGAACTGCTATCAAAGTTATTCAGAACTCGAAAAACAAGACTGTATATTAGTAGTAATAGTAGATTGTGCAAAAAAAACAAAAACAAGTTGTAGCACATTTACAATGATTGCAGATTAAATAAGGAAGAAGAAAATGTCAGTGAATACACACCTATAACAAAATGCTAATGGCTGATTTTCATTTCATACACCCCACCCATCACTGCATGGTAATAATGACACAATGCAGTTGTCACAGTGTCAACCACCCTCCTCTCCAGTATGCAGACTGGAACCCCACATTCATCCCATTCTTGATCTTTACAATGCCATTCAGTATTCATGAACCTGCTAAGCAGAGCAGAATATCTTCTACTTCTACAATATCACTGCTCAGAGGGACAAGCCTGGAAAGTCTGCCTTCAAAATGAACAATGAACAAAGAAATACTTGATTTCTAGCTCCTGGTTTAAAACTTACGGTTGAAGCACAAAAGGGAAAGGGAAAGGAACGCACTTATCGGTCCTCAGAAGTAATGAGCATAATAAAAAATATGGTAATAATAAAGATCAGCCTAAAAGAATAACCATCGCGTTACAAACGAGCAACTCTGAGCAATTCAATTGCTGTGTAATCTTCAAAGACCTAATTCTCAAAACACTCGGCAGGAAAATAAACCAACCAGACGGTGTATGTGTTCCACGTCTAGTCCAGAAAAAACGAGAGTTACCTAATCAAAGAGAGACACCAAATGTTCCTCAACCAGAAAGAATGTGATACATATTATTTGAATGTTTAGTAATCCAAATCACTCTTTCTTTCACTCTGAATACATAGAGGCTACATTTTCTTGTGAATAGATGAAGCCTAAAGAATGCTTTACAAAATGGAAGGAGCTCCGCATGAAGCTCTTGGTCTGGAGCTAATTAGCACATGAATTAAACCAGGAACGGCTTCATTTACAATTTCAAAATCACAAAATAACACATTCTAAACAATGCTCACATCATTAGCACAAGATAAACAACTGTATTTATTAGGCTAAACTCATTACAATCCGTCTGCATTTTTAGAGGTAATACATGAATGATACATACCCGTCCTAAAAGAGCGCACAGTACCAGTGTCGGGAGAGTTGCTGTGCTATCATAAGCAAAGCAACTCATTGTGAAATACACTTTTGATTAGATTTGAAGGTTGTCACTGATGGCACCGCAGACGAACCCAATGAGACGAAAAACAAGGTAAGGATCTCTCACAGCTGGTGGTTTAAATGTGCACACCTCTGACGTTGGAGATTCTGTGCACACATACAAAATGAAATGGTTCAGCATAAGAGTCATCTTTCAGCACAGTTTTATTATTGCCCCTAGAGGAAAAATGATACAGGTTTGACGAAAAGAAAAGGTTTGAAAAAGAGAAAATGATAACTGTCGAATAACGTCTTCAGGTCTACCCATCAGAGATGCTGTCTGTAAAAAAGTATTCAGCACTTAACAGTCAGGGTGGAATGTACACCAGATGCTTACCTTCTCACGTGCTTGAATGATGGTGCCATAACCGTCATCGGCCTTGGTGTGAAAGATCTTGAAAATTAGGTGAAAATATGGACAGCATGCAGAACCGGCTATATGTGGCGGTATGCATGGAGTCAAACACAAAACAACGGCAGATGCTAAATGAGTCAATATGAGGTTGTCAGAGATATCACTCACAGAGTAATACATCGTTTAAGTGTGTGTGTGTGTGTGTGTGTGAGAGAAAGAGAAATAGACAGGATGGAGAAGCTGTCCAAATGGCTTCTCCATCCACTCTGATATAACTGAACAGAATTGTTTGGACTGGCATGTGAGTTAAATTTTCCATAAAACACTCACAAGTGACAGCTTGTGCTAAATTGATATTCAGAGAGCCCTGCAATGGTTCATTTCATATTTTCACCAATAGTAAACTTCAAAGTTTGTCTGAGGCTATGACCAAAACGACTCTTCTCAAGCTGCTTTCATTATAGTATGGTAGCAACCGCTTGCTTGATATATATACTTGCCTGATCACATATATTGTACCAGATGGCTTCATAACCAACCCACTCACCATACATTTTCTCATATGGGAAATAGATGATGCTGATAATTGAGCAAAGCAAGCAAGCACGGCCCGCAGAAAGGGTTGTCTAATGATGAATGCAAGAGAAGACAGCAGGTGGACAGCAAAGTTTGCTATCTGGTCCTCTCTTTTTATCTCAGCATGAGGCCTCAGCACAATATCCCTCCAGTGCTCAAGGGAATGGAAAACATGAATATCTTTTCTCTCTTTTCCCCATGTCTCTTCCTCTGCCCTTCCTTTGTCTGTACTCCACACAAGTGTTCCATTTCATTAGTCTTTAGGCCCTGCTGCTGGTTTCAAACACTCAAAACAGGATTTTGGCTACCATTGTCCATAAGACATACTGTGTTGACAGCAGACATTTTTCATGCAAGCTGCCGAGAAGCTTGGGATGTAATGTGTAACAGGAGAATACAAGACAAATCCGTCTGCTATGAAAACAACAAGAATGAGAGCATTCAAAAGTGAAATAAGCAGCTCCAATTTCAGGATCTGTTGCAGCACTAATGGGCGCAGCATTGTGTGTCATCTACATTTCACCAATTACTCTCACTTCAGTCGTGCCACAATGCTCCCGGAGCCATCTGTAATTCAAATGAAACATTTTCAACGCTATCGCACCAAACATGGAAATCTCACAATTCTAGTCCGCAGATTCCCGAGCCGGTGTATGACGCGCAATTCCAGAGCTAACATGTAGGGTAAGATAATTCAGACCTCACCGCTTGAGGAATTCCCCTTTGGTGTAGTCTTGAGTTTTGAAAGAGGCGGTAAAATGCAAACATGAAGAGGGACAGTTATTATACACTGTGGAGGGAAATGAATGTATCTAATAGCCTGTAATTGTCATTTACTGGATGAAAGAAACTGTGTGGTATATATAAATTATGCCAGACTATAAATCCCAAAGTCCCTTAGCTTGGATTTATTGAATGAACCACATTGGTCTGCATCAACCCAACTAACACTGACAGCCCACCTATGTAACTGCCACTACGGAGGGACGTCCTAACTGGGACAAAAGGAATTCAAATTTGATTTGGATAGAGGGAAGGGCGAGAGAAGAAAGCGAGACAATCCGCAATTTGTTTGTTTACCTGCCTTGTTAAATAAAGGTTGGCTGAGTAAATAAAAAAATAATTGCAAAGACAAGTTGAAGAGATAGTGAGAGTGATTGAGGGATGGCGACAGAAAGAAAGGTGGAGAGAGAGAGGGGGGGTGGAGATTGAGGGAGAGTGACAGAGAGAAAGCCAACCTGCTGGTTGTTCCCAGATTTTAGGACATTATAGCTGCAGTAGCTGTCATTTTCCCATCAGAGGGAACAAAGTCACCTTGG
>CABFOQ010004494.1:4440-22463 GCA_900660455.1 Gephyroberyx darwinii | reverse complement strand
ATGGCTGGCAGGTCAGTCCTGGTGATGCGTTGAGCCGACCTGACCACCCTCTGCAGAGCTTTGCGGTCGAGGGCAGTGCAGCTACTGTACCAGGCCGTGATGCCGCCAGCCAGGATACTCTCGATGGTACACCTGTAGAAGTTAGTGAGTATCCTGGAGTCCATGCCAAACCTCCTCAGCCGCCGGAGGAAGAAGAGCTGCTGCCTCGCTGCCTTCATGACCACACCTGTGTGGTGTGACCAGCTCAGATCCTCGCTGATGTTAATCCCAAGGAATCTGAAGTGGCTGACCCTCTCCACTGCTGTTCCCTCGATGTGGATGGGTGCATGCCTCCCTCCCTGCAGCCTCCCTGTAGTCCACGATCAGCTCTTTGGTCTTGCCGACGTTGAGCAGGAGGTTGTTGTCCTGACACCACGATGTCAGGGCTCTCACCTCTGCTCTGTAGGCCGACTCGTGTGTGGCTGTGCAGTCGTGGGTAAACAGGGAGTACAGCAGGGGGCTGAGCACACATCCCTGGGGGGCACCGGTGCTGAGTGTCAGTGTGGAGGAGGTGACAAAGACTTGGAACATACTGCTTCAAGATTTAAACTAGCAACCTTCACTATGCTCTAGGCTACTAACAGTCACAGTGCAAACATACTGGTAATCAGCTATAATGGCACTGCTAGCTCTGTTGAATTAAGTTTCCACCCAACAGCTCCAAATCATCTAAATTGTTATTTTGTGCCGTAGGTCATGGCGAGCCAGCGGCCTCCCTCTGGCCTGGGTCGTCCACTGAGCCGTAGTGGATCTCTGGTTCCAGGGGCTGGAAGACCACTGACAGCTGTCAGACCTCCTCCCACAGCTATACGTGTCGCAACTGGGGTAAGGCACAGTTCTGATCTATGTCAGCATTAGCCGTGGAAATACAGATCCCCATACACCAGTGGTTCCCAAATTGTAGTCCAGGCACGCTTGGGGGTCCTTGGGCTGGTTCTAGTGAGTCCTCCACCAAAAAAGAACCCATACTATTTTACTTTAATTTCATTTGAGGGTAGTGTAGTGAGACAATGGAATAGAAATGCCTACTGTGATTAGAGGTCTCACTCTCCTCACTGTTATCTCCGGACCCCTACAGCATAAGCAGCATACTTCTGCCGCTGCTACTACTACTTAAACTGCTGATACTACTATTATTAATACCACTCGTACTACAACTACTAATTCCACCTCATCCATTGGCTCCTACTATTTTTCATTGTCACTGCTGTTGTAGTAATTCTAAAGAGTAACATCAACTTTGTCCTCATCTTCCTCTCTTCCTCTTCCTCGTTCTCCTGCCAAAAACATTATTGTCGGTGTCCTCTCTCTTTCCATAATTTCCATAATTAACCTGTAATGTTAATAGACAATACAGATTGATGAGCAGACTGTATGATATTTAGGCTATTGATTTGGCCTAGTTAGTTCTTAACTGTATTTTCCTTTTATTGCGTTGCTCCTGGATCATTTGGAATCTCTAAAAAGATATTATTCAATTGCTGAAATTAATTTGACCATGTTGCGGTTGAAAAAAAGTTTTACTTTGTGTGTTCTTTACTTCAAGCTAGTCACGTCACCGGACAGAAATTAGTAGACTTCATGCTGGGAACTTCACCGAAAAAAACAAGCATTTATAACACGGAATACACGGAAATTGAATAAAATAAGACTGCGGTGTGTTCTACTATCGTCCTGCAGCTTTAGGATAATAATATCCAAAGTGGGAGATGAGCTAAACTGGCAAAAAGTCATGTTGCTCTGTTGGTCAATGTTTGGGGTTTGAACTGTACAAGCAAAGACTTTTTGCGGGTCATCTGGCTTCTAGCTGGGAAATTAACCTGTTGATTAATGAATGCAATAAGTATTAAACAGATTCCACAGGCTTTGCATGCACCTTTGCATGTCATGTAGCTACTATTGCTGTTTTCAGCTAAGCAAGAAGTTTTTCCTTTGCCTAGCCGTTTCTTCTGCCTAGCAAATTACCCTGCTGTGTGATAGATAAACACCCTTTGCTGGTTGGATGGCTGCAGTGCATCAAAAATCAAATAATTGCAAGTGATGTTTTTTTCCCTGATTTCCTATTTTTTTGCTTTGGCTTTTTGGTGGCTATGGCCGCCTCCTATGCAGGAAAACTCTGCATATTAACACAGACAATGGCAGTAGTATAGCAGTACCATAGTAATAAGAATCTTTGTGTATTCATTTGTGTAGCACTTTTCCAAACACATACAAAGGAGTAAAAGACAAAGAGAAAAAGTAAACACCCAAGTAAAGACTCAAGAAAGAACATTAAAGTGACATAAAAGGGTGAGCAAGAACAATTACTAAAAGATCATTACATGAAAGATCTATAAAAATGAGATGTAGTTATTGATACATAACTTCTATCTATCTATATAACATGATACAGATTTAGCCAGCCTGCAGATGTAACAGTAGTAGTAGTAGTCGCAGTAGGCCCCTGTCTTATGGATTGTTTCTTCTACCCTCCAGATGGTTCCAGGTACGGGGGGTCATCCTGGCACGAGGGGGGGTGGGTCTATCACCACCCCCGGAGTCCTGTCAGCCCAGATCAAAGTGACAGACAGGCCCGTCACCCAACAGGGGCTCAGTGGGATGAAGACTGGCATGAAGGGTAGGTTTGAACTAAAATTACTATTATTCCCATGGATATTACATCTAGTTTATTAGCATTAGCCATGCTAGCATGGACTCCTATCGACATGAAGCAGAAGTTGGTATCCGATTTGATTCTTATTTAGTGTTAATGGCAAATTTAAGGAAAAAAGGGAAAACTTAAATAATGGAAATATTTGACACTTTGGACTATTATTTCTTTTTTGTTTGCTAGTATATATACCTGTACACAACAGTTCAATTCTTCCTCTTTTTTTCTGTCTCTCCACCAGGACCTCAGAGGCAGATCTTGGATAAGTCCTACTACCTGGGACTGCTCAGGTAACACACAAAGTAACAATTGACCTGTTCTTTGTTTATTTCTTTACTATGCTGTCAGCAAGTCAATGACAAAAGGAAAAATGGCTGAGCCTGTGCCAACGCCTGTTGAACCCAATATGGCAGATAAGTAGTGTGTAGTTTCGTCAAACAGAATCTTCTGGAGTTTTCTGAAGAAGTTGCTGGTTCTGTCTATTAATCTGTTCATACCACTGATGAATATTCACATTCATATCATGAGCTACCTGAGCAAATGTTCACTCCTGCTCATCCTACCATATCTCAGTCCAGGCAGTGTAAAATGCATTTTCAGGCTGCTTCAAGTGTGTCTGACATTAATTCCATTAAGTCCTCACTCAGTAGCTAGTGAAACACATATATACAGTATAGAGAAGTTATACTCATACACTCATAGAGAAGTTAATCAGGCATAGGGTTGCCTTTTGTCCCAGTGGCTGTAGGCTGTCTTGCCAGCCACCTCATTTCATACCCCATGTGCCACACTACTACTACTTATACTACCAAGCCTGCTTCTCTAACTTCTAGGTTACTGCTGCTCTCATAATGTGTTTGACAAATATTCTTTACAAGTTTGACTTGAAATCAGGGAAGTATACACCTTTTGAAACTTTCTTCACCCAGTCGTAGCTCTAACGTACAAGTATGTTTTACCATAATAAAAGTCAATATCGTTGCTATTTTTGTTGTAGGAGTAAGATCACTGACTTGACCACAGAGACCAGCAAACTGCACAAAGAGATTGACAACTTCAACCAGGAGAACTCTGTCTATCTGTCCTATGAGAAGAGGTGAGGACTGCTAGTTCTAGTACAACTAGTACTATTAGGGTTGGGAATGCACATTTTCAAATAGTTCTCTTGATGTTTGTGGAAACATTTGGCGGACAGCAGAGAGAGAGAGAGAGAGACATAAATACAGAAAGCGAGAGACGTTAAGTGCTTGAGGCATTTTGAAAGTGATCTTGCTCTCCAGTGCTATCCCACCAACAGAAACAAGGTTTCCTCTCACCTCTGTCTCTGGTCACCTCTGTTTTTCCCCTGACAAGGAAATGTGGGAAAAGAGATTTTGAACCACTTGCTGAAAACTAATGTTTGCACTATAATACGATCACGTCACCTAAAGATTTGAGGGTTAGCATAATAGAATGCCACGCATGTCACCCGTCACACTGGGGCATCTCCAAACTGACTCAAATTTCAAAAATTTGAAATTTTCTCTTCCTCTGCAGAGCGGAAGGCCTGGCTGGAGAGATTAAGGATCTACAAGGCCATCTTGCCGACTACAACATGGTAATCTGGTAGTTTTTACCAAATTTTACATTTAGGCATTTTGCATTTAAGCTGATGCTCTTCTCCAGAGTTACTTACAATGAATAACCACTGAAGAATAAGCTTCAGTTCTTAGATTACTAACATTACAAGCAACCAATAGTAAGAAAAGTTACAATCGATGCATTTAGCTGACACACTTATCCAGAGTGAGCACTGCAGTAGAATTGGCTAACATTTTTGAATCACCATCTTCACCAGTGGACTAATACTAAGACTTGCAAGAGACCAGCTTAGTCTACTCTACCAGCCACATGACAGGTAGCCAACTATCATTTAGAGTCCTATTCTGAAAGCCTATTAATTGGCTGGTAAAATACAAGACAAATACCCTCTAATAAAATATTATTTGTTTGATTACAAACCAAACATTTGGAGTATAGCGTCAAATTAAGAAAAAATGCTTCTTTGTCACAAAACATGTTGAGCTCACTGATCTGCATTGTTGACGTTTAAGTTTTTTTAAATTACGTTCTTTGTTTATTGTTTTTATAGTTGGTGGACAAACTCAACACCAACACAGAGATGGAGGACGTGATGAACGACTTCAACATTGTGAGTAGTGCCATGTAGACAGAAACAAAGATTCTTCATTCATGAGTGTTATTAGCATTGTGAATATTGGCTTTTGCCTTGTTAGTAGACTTAACATATGGATATGTTGTTAGTCGTGCTGGTAACCAGTGCAGTTACCATAAGAATAAGTTGTTAGCTTAGCATTCGCAGCTAATCAGTGCAGTTACTGTGAAGATGTGTTGTAGAGCCCTGAAACACTGTCAGAGCTCATTGGGCCGCCTCACTGGGCCGCCGTTGACCGTCTGTGGCCTATCGGCCATAGTTTTTGCGGTGTGTCCCCGCACCGTTGGCCCTCGTTGGACCATGTCGGCAGCTGTTTGGCTGATTGAGCATGTTGAATCGGCGGCGGAGGCCATCGGTGAGAGAGAGCTCTTTGATTGGCTGTTAAGCTTAAACAAGTCAGTGTACGAGAAGAGAAACGAAAGTGAGCAAAGCAAGCAAATGATGACTCAAGAGAGCACACACAGAAGACCTTGGTTGCCACTAGTTCTTTGACATCGGCTTGGTCTGGTCCTGTAAGCCTAGTAGCAGGAACCACCACATAGTGTTGAGAAGAGGCAAAGACCAAAGGCATTAGTAACCAATTTTGATGAACCACGTGTTTGTTTGGAACAGTGTCCATCATTCACCACTGGTGTAGGGGTTGTTAAACACATGTGAAACACATCCACGTGTGATGGTGATCCTTCCATCTTACCATCCATTTGTACATCCAATTGAGGAGTTCTTTTTTTCTCCTGAAGATGGGTGGTCTATCACGATAACCCATATAAGAGGACACCATTTTTCCAGGCCATGGAGGAAGCCTACATAGAACAGATGCATGCCAGGGATGGATATAACACACTAGGATGGTCAGAGAGAACATCCACTGTGATGTTGATGAAATACTCTGATTATGAAAAAAGTCATTGGTTATGACTACGAAGCATGTTTGTGGTTGTTTCTTTTAGAGCAGATTGTGATTTCTTTTGTAATTAATATTTGTACCATCTCACTGTATTGTACATGGACAGACTTGTAAAATGTTACATATGACATTACCAAAATGATCTTTCCACAAGATGAGATACTGCATGCTATAGCTTTTCCAAAATATATTTTTTGCATATAAAAAAGTAACCAGTAGGAAGGAGTGTAGGATTCAGAGTGTTCAGACAATATTCATATGACCCTACACTGATCATGTCAGAGAAAAGTGCCTTTGTGATCTCTTTATTCACACATAATGAAGACCCTCTCCTTGTCCTTCTGTCTTTCTTTCCTCCCAGTTGAAAGCCCAGAATGACAGAGAGGCAGAGAGCATTGATGTAATCTTCACTGAAAGGAGGGAGTAAGTACCTGGTGGAAAAGTAACACATTACTGCACATCTTGTGGTGTATGGCAGTCTCAAGGACTCTCTCTTACTCTGAGTTTGGAAACCCTGCTAATAATTAGGCAGCTGTAGAGAAGTCAGTATAGTCCAGTATAGTCCAGGTATGACGTGTGTCATCCAATATATCATTTGAGTACTTCTATAACTTAATGCAAGACCATAAACAATGAATGTACACAATGGGCCTCATTCACAAAGCTTTTCTTAAAATCTTCACAAATTTGTCGTATTCGTGTGCTTACGAAAAAAATATGAACATGGGATTCGTGAACCATGCGGAAAACCTTGATTTGTGCGTAGAACAGGTGTATCAGATGATAAATGCCAATCGTTTGTAAATTGGATGCGCGTGCCTGTTCAAGACGGTTTGCATAGGTTTGCATTTGCATTTGAACCCTGTTCAACAACACAAAAGGCCTGCAGACTGAAGGGTCGTGTGCAAGTAAACCACGGGGAAAAGAGGAACTTTGCGGAGTCAGAAATTGAAGTGTTGCACTCATTCGTGCATGAGAAAAAAACATAAGCAGTGTTATAAGCATGGCAAGAAATTATTAATGCTGTCAACGCTGTTTCAGCAGAAACACACACCGTTGCTGAGGTAAAAAAGAAATGGTTCGACATGAAACTAGATCGCAAAAAAGGATAAGGAGAAGTAGGCACATGTTATCAGCCACAGGAGGACGGCAGGGCACTATCCGACATGCATCAGAGGATCGATCAATAATAGGAGAGACTCACTGTCAGGTGTCCAGTCGGCATTGGAGCTGGCCACCTTCCTACTGTTCTACACCATTCTGCCCAATCCAACTCCAACTGTAATGCAGGTATTTTAGAGAGCAGATTTGGTCCAAATTTAAAAGCGTGAATATTACCTTTCTTGGTATAAGAGAGAATTTCCTTTTTAGTGTCTGTGGTAAAATGGCTAATTCAAATGAGTGGTTCAGCATGCCTTACAAAGGGTCTAAAAGATTATTCTGAAATTCTTCATAGAATTTGAAACCAAGGCCATCTGGCCCTGCCGCTTTCCCAGACTGTTGTTATGGCTGTTTATTAGTAGTACGTTTGCTGGGTATTGACCTGTTCTTACGTCGGTCGGTCGATGCTATTTGAGCGTTTAATAGTAGCATGGTTGCTGGTATATTGAGTCTTTATAATGTTGATATGTTGGTTTGTTAGCTTTTGGTTGTAGCATGCTAGCTGACATTGTTTGCAGGTAGCGTGGTTGCTCTGGGTGTGTGGTAGTAGCATGGTTGCTGGTATATTGATTCTTTAGAATGTTGATATGTTTGCTTGTTAGCCTTTGTTGTCTGTAGCATGCTAGCTGATGTTAGTTGCTAGTAGTGTCGTTTTATGACTAAGACTTATGAAATTTGAGAGAGAGAGAGAGAGAGATTTTTATTTCACACTTGCTTTGGCAATGTAAACGTATGTTTCCTATGCCAATAAAGCCCCTTTGAATTGAATAGAGAGAGAGAGAGACCAAACCCCTGCATTGACAACCAGCGGAGATCAGAATCGCTTGGTGACCGGCGCAGAGAAATTTGCATCTGGTGTGACCAACCAAGCTCCGGCGCTTCACGGCGCTTCCGCGTCCGGTCTGAACATGGCGTAATAGGTGCAGGCTATTGTAGGCAGTTTTAGTTGTATTTGGTGTTCGGAAATCCCTGTTGAACCTCCTGGAGGTGTCATGGGCCTAAATCAATGAAACATCTGTGATGGGAGGAGACCACTTGATAACCCCAGTGACATACCCACACACTCACACTCACAACCCTATAGCATTTAGATTAGGTGGCTAGTGAATGGTGCTGCCTGTATGTTGACACTGTCCTCTTATAGCCACCATTTGTGGGTTAGTGCATCATTCTTTTTGATCTGAATTGGGTTTCTGTGTAAATGCACAACCCAGATTATGGCACAAGGGATTATAACATCAAATCTTGTGTATTGGTAAATGGTACACTTGAACTAAATTTGATTTATTTCTTGGCCTGACCAAGTGTTTATACAACACTTTATACTTTTGGAAGTTGTTGCATAGAAATATAGTTCTTGCATATCACTGACTTTGTGGTTATGGTGTCATGGCAAGGGGTGGGGCAAGCATCAAACAGGAAGCAAAGTACTTGATCAGATCAAATCAATGGCATTTGCCATTGCCTATTTTCATAATAAGGCTATAAAACTATTATGAATTGTTATGTCCAATTGTGATGTGAATATGCAAATGATGTACAATTTCAACAGAATTAATAAAAAGTCAATATCAAGTTCCAGTTTTATTATACAGTCTTTTTTAAGTCTCATGTTATCATAACAGTTTGCAAATATTTGACAGCTAATATGGGACAGTTTTTATGGGACAGTTTTTATGGGACAGTATTTTCCAGTGAAAGAGATCCAGTTTTTAATGGGACCCATTGTACCCATATTTATGAAAGCTGTAGTACTGCAATACTGTTACCTTCAAATTAGTTTAGTTAGTTTTGAAGTCAAGGGTCTCACCCTTGAATGGAATCAAGACATCACAACACATGAATAGACACCAAAATAAATAAAGCTTGTTCACCTCTGACACCCCCTATAAATCCTCAAATGTGGGCCTCGGGGTCCAGAGTGCTGCTGGTTTTCTATTCTTCCAGGAAGTTAACTGCATTCACCTGGCATTTGAGGAACTCTGCCCTAGACGGTTACGTTTTCTCTTTGGCTGGCTCCTCAATGTATTTGTGGAAAACACTGATAACTGATGTTATTACTTTATTGTTACTGTTATTAATTACTTTTTGTGACGAATGATAGGCTATAGTGTTTTATATTTCAACAGCCAACATCACTTCTGGAGAGGAAGAGTGATAAGTGCCAAATGCTTTCTTTTGTACCACATCATAATAAGAAAGGTGCTCAGAGCTGAGAGTTCTCTTTCAGTGACAATACTTCTGAGTACAGTTACAATACTTAAGAGTAAAATTTAGCTCCATAATAAAGGACCTGCTAAACCCTCTTGTAGCACCAACCATATCAAATTATAGTAGATGGCACCTGTAGTTCATGTGCCTCACTCTCAGCAGTCAGAACGGGGGTGCCGTGACTTGCTCAATGACACACATTGGCTGTTGATGGACATGCACACTAGCCGTTGTGGGAATTCGACCTGTGATCTTCTGGGTTTGATCATGTATTTTCGATCATGTATCAGTGTCACTCTTTGGTGACGGTAAGAACGTAAACGGTAAGAACTGCACCGGGCGACGGGATACGGTGGATGCATGTTACGTGGAGTAACATGTTCGCTGGAGTAATGTGGAGGGATGTCAGCTGTGTGATCTAGCTCTGCAAATTAGTGGAGCGCTCTGGTAGTGCTGTCTCCTTTGATGATTCCTTAAAAACTCAAACACGCTCCGAATGTCAAATACATTTTCTTCTTGTGTGACACAATTCATATCCTACTTGATGTATTTGGCATTTTAGGATGCAGATTTCTTGCTTACATCTGGAAATCAATGCTTATTGTTTCCTCCTCCGTGGCAGCGCTGTTGTACCCCGTCCATCTCAATCCCCTTTCAATGTACAGGTCCTCAATGTACCCATCCTCCTCCTCTTCCTCCTCCTTACTCCCATTCTCCAGCTTGTAAGTGGACCTCTCAGGCGGTTGTGTATCCAGACCGCAGTTTGAGTATCTCCTGGCTACCGAGAAGACACCGGACACCACATCCTCCTCCTCAATGTCCGTGTCACGAAGTCGCCGGTGCTGGTAGCTGGAGAGGAGCTTGTGCCAGGATGGCCCCTTGATGGCACACACAATGAGCATGGAGGTTCCCAGTGCGATGGCTGCGATACACAGTGTGAACTTCCAGATGTTGCTGACCACTGGTGTTTGGTCTTGTGGAGGTCGGGGTGGGGTTAGCAAGAGAAACAGGTTGTTTAGTTTGGTTTAGGTATGTTTGGTTTGTTGGCACAGATAATGTGTATCAGAGTGGTTGAAGAACAAGAGATAGATATATATATACTATGACTGTAAAACTATAGCAAAAGTGTAGCAAAAGTGTAAATCCCTTAGTCTGATGAGTCTTTGAGTAAGGTCAATCTGTGTATTCATGACCCAGTTAAAACACCTAGATTTCTGAACAGGCTTGTTTACACAAATGACAACATGGTAACCCTTGTGTGTTGCAGTAGACACATCTTTCTTCTTCCAGCTAACACTGAGAGTAATATCTATATCAAGGTGTGTAAATACCCCACTATAAACAGACCTAATATTCCAACATCTTTTGTCTCATATGGGGATAACCACAGGCTCATGGTATCATATCCTTCTCTAAACTAAACTAGTAAACTAACCCAACCACAACCAGTTGGGCAAAGTTGTGCAAGTGGCTAGCAAATTGGTGTACTGTACCAGCTACCTTGGTAGGTAACCAGCCATCATTTGGAGGTTATCTTCTAAACATGAACATGAAAATCAAAGTAGCACTATTTCTACTATTTCTACTACTACAACTGCTACTCAGGCCTGGTTCTAGACTACTTTGATTGGGGGGGCAATCACAGATTTTGGATGGGCAACCTTTTATTTGTATTTTCCTACCTTTGTTGGAGATGCTGTGGTTTTGGGTTGGCATCTGTGTGGCCCTTGGCATACTGGGTGGGCCCCGAGGCTGCTGGGCGCTGACTGGTTCTGGTGGTGTTAGCAGTGGTGGTGCTGCAGTGGAGGAGGGTGGTGGTGATGGGTAGCAGATAGCTGTTGCCACCAGAAGACCACCACCAGTCTGCGTCTCTGGAGAGGCACACATGGCCCAGGGCCCGGCTGTGGAGATAGACAGACAAATACTAAATGTGATGCTGTCCTGTCTGTCTGTCACTCACTCACTCATGGGGTTAAGTACGAAAGCCATCAGGTCTAGGGTCAAAGCCGCAGCACCCAAACAGTAGAGTAGTATCTGGTTTACAAGGATGGACACAAGATTTTAACTAGATTCCACTAGCAGAGCGACCCTACAGGGCAGTTGACTGCATCTAGTTTCAGACCCTTCACTACCTTCTTCCTAGATAGAGCAGGAGGGCCTCGCAGTGCTGACAAATTAAAACTACTAATGAAACTCCCCTACAGTCCCCCAGTCTGGGGCCAATTTGGCCCACGCAACTCAAGTCCGCCACCAAATAGACAACAACTAGCCTGAGCAGCCCCCTAGTCAAGCAGAGTAGGGTAGAGCCAACCAGGTTCATCCACCCCCTTTTAGCCCCCTTAGTCCCTAGGCCTCTATGTTCCCTTCCCACTTAGGGCATATCTACAGGAAACAGCCCTGAAACATTGTTTTCTAGATGTAAGGAGACAGATGTTGACATCTGATAGCCAGCAGTTACTCATGCTGGCTACCAGCATAACAAAATGAACCGAGGGCAAACCACAATCTCAGGTCTCTGCAGCACCATAGTCCCATTTCATTGAGCCATTCCTCCACTCTGCAGTTGCACCTACTCACAAGCAACACCAGCAATCTAGGAATTGTAAAATTCTCTGGATAAGTGAGTCAGATAAATGATTAACATGACAACACAAAAAAAGTTAAATCTTACCAATGGCAACTCCTGATGCACTGAGCTCATTGATGCTACGCAGCAACAGACAAGAACAGTTCCAAGGGTTTTCCTGCAGGTCCACCAACTTCAGCTGATCCAGAAAGTCCATGGTTGTACTGTCTAGAACATCCAGAGTGTTACCCCTCAGATTCAGCACCTGATGAAACCACAACCACTGTAACCATCAATTCCCAGTTTCACCAGTCCACAGAATGTGATGGAACTAGGTTCTAGGAAGTGTTTACAAAGACAAATCATCTCATCCCAGTTGGCAAAACATCAGGGCGACCTGCTCTTTCCATGAAACAGGCTGATTCATTATTGATTTCACCTGGTAAATCCACTTCAGTCATGAAGGGGAGATGGAGATGAAGGTGAGGAGACATTAAAGAGGGTTTTTAATCCTCTCGACAATCCTGGACATGGATTGTGCAGAATAGGGTACAACTCAACAGTAGGAAGGTGGGCCTAATATTTTCTACGCTCAGTGTAGAATAGATACACATCTCATCTCAATCTCATTCCACTTGGCAGATACAGAATAGACTAGAACTGTACAGAATAGAATATAACGGAAGAAAGTTGAGTGGAAAATTGCTGGGGTTTGACCTGTAGGTTGTTTAGCCCTCTGAATACTTGAGTGGGGAGAGAGGTCAGCAGGTTGTGGGAGAGGTCCAGCTCTGCCAGACTGTCCAGTCCAGAGAAAGCCTCAGGGTCCAGTCTGCAGCGACAGCACAGAGTAGTAGTAGAAGCAGCAGTAGAAATAGTAGTAATAATAAGGCCACAATAAACAGGTCTTCCCACACCAATGGTGCAGTCTCCCTCTGTGACAGAGATTAACAAAGTCAACAATTGATGTGTAAATTCAGCGCTCGTCTTCGGACAGTCAGTCTGATTTTGAAAATGGTGGAACACGGTGAGCTGCATCATTCCCCCAAGTTTCATCAAAATCCCACCAGCAATATCTGGCACATTGCACGTGATCAACAAACAAACAAATGAACGCCGATTGATCGATAGTTGGAGAGATTGAGATATCTATAGATAGATATATTGGTTGTTTTTAGTATTAAATGTTTACAGTCAGTGAGGGCGGATTTCATGGAAACTAATGGTAGCATGAATCGAGCATCTCCGTAAAACTCCTTTCTCATTTACCTGCTGATATTGTTTCTGGACAGATGCAGTACTTTGAGGCTTGGTACTGCAGAGAAGTACCTGGCCAGTATGGTGGTCACCAGGTTACTGTCCAGGTGGAGTTCAACCAGTCCAGGGTAGCTAGCCAGGGCTAGCCGATCCACCTCATTCAGAGTGATCAGGTTCCCATCAACTATCAGCTTAGCAACGCATGGACGGTCGCCACCATGGGGAATGACTTGAAGAGCTCTGGTGGTTAAGTTCACTACCTGTTGGTGGGTTGATTGATAGTTAGATAGATAGTGGTTGGATCTTAATCTAAATCATAATCATAGATAAACACAATCTGTATTATAATTGAAACTATATAAACAGGTGTTTGCCCATATTTATGCCCTTCAGTTGACAATTTGTTAGCTTTCTTTTAGACCCCCAAAATCTCTGCTCTAATATACTCTGTGTCTGCACTCTGCGGTTCAGACTCTTCTACTGTCTTTACTATAGGTTGCTTGTAATTTTTGGCAATCTAGGAGCTTATTCTACCATTATTACTCATAGTAAGTCACTCTGGGTAAGTGTCAGCTAAATACCCAAAGTGTTACTTGGTTACTTCTAGGAATTGGAACTTCTTCTGCTGTATCTACTCACTGGCTGAGTGCCAACCAGACAAAAATGATTAAGGGATAAAACTCTTGCCTACCAATTCCTCTTGTAATGTAACCATTGCGTAACATCCCAGAATATTTGTGGCTACCATCCCGGTCAGCCACGGTAGGAGCAGCAGACGCTGGCACATCGCGTTGATCCTTCTGCCCTGAAAGGGAACAAACACAAAGCACTCTGGGTAACCAATGCCGTATGGCAACTAGTCTCAGTGTTGTGAGGGATGGCTGGAGTGGCTGTCTGTCTACCTTTGAAAAACAATAAAAACAAAAGTCTAGTCTTACCAGCAGTAGCCCCTCCTGTCTTTTTATCATTCAATGGCATTTTCATATGTTTCTGCCCCCCACCCCCATTTCCTGTGTAGCTCAACTAGAAGGCACTAACTTCGCCAGGTTTAAGGGTTTCATTCCCTGTGTATCTCAATGGGTAGAGCAAGGCACTAACACTGTTAGAGTTAGAGTTTCCAACAAACACAGCCATCAGCTTTCAAGGATCTGAACCATTTTAATCTTCCAGTAGCTAGGGCTGGGTATCGAGAACCGGTTCCAATTTCAGGGTTGCCACGGGTCTGGAAAGTACTTGAAAGTGCTTGGATTAAAAACAAAAAAAATCAAGACCTTGAAAGTGCTCGGAGCAATAAAGAGGTCCTTAAAGGTGCTTGGATTTAGCCTACCGGAATCTCTGAGTTTGAGCCTCATGCGCTCTGTCATCTCAAAATTCACCTATGATACCATTTATCCATCTGGAGTGCTGGGCCAAGCTTTATACACTTTCTTCCTCTCTACAGTATCACTCTCCGTAGGCTACAAGCATACAGCCATTTGCTGATCGCTGTGCTGTAGTACTGTGCTGCCCTGGACTGGTATATGTGAACATCTCTGTGAATTATTGGCCCTTTATTATTGAAATCATTTGTCCTTGAAAAGTGCTTGAAAAGTCCTTGAAATGTATCATTACAAAAGAGTGGCAACCCTGCAATTTAGTCTATTCCAAATTGCCCAATTCTTCAGAATCGATAAGCTTCTTTAATATTCTGAAGTAGATTCCGGTCTGAGGCTGTTGCCCAGCTGGACGCTGTTTGTTCCAACACCTGTACAACAGACTTTTTTTTTTTTTTTGTTATTTGTTATTTACCAAACACCAAGACAAATTCCTTGTATGTGAAAACATATTTGGCAGTAAACCTGATTCTGATTCTGATTTTGGTGTGCCACTGAAGATTTATTTTGACATTACATTGTATGTAGTCCTTTCCCCCCAACAATTTATGTAATAGGAATCAATAAAAAGAATCAAGTCAATAAGGTGAACTGAAAATGGCATTGAAATCAGTAAAATCCTAACGATACCCAGCCCTATTGATGGCCCAGAGAAAGATCTGTGAAACTCTTGCTTACAATATCCATGGAGCAACAATCATAAGCCATTGAAGAAGGAAGTTACTGAATGCTAGTCTGAGTCAAGTCTCAGGCGCTGTGCTTAAACCACAACATGATTATTTCTATGAAATGTACTGCCAGCTGATTACATTATGTCTCATTTACCTATTAGGATATCAGGTATTGGTGGAAAAAATGTAACCTAAATGAATGTATGAATTCAGTTTGTATGTAACAAGGGCTACTTCAGTGTGAACCACAAAGTCGAGTCCCCTGCTATAGGCTACTAACAATCGTTTCAGAATTATAGTGGTTAGCGAGACCGTCCTGTAATTAACTGAATCCCTAACCTGCTTGTTCATTGTAAGTCATTCTGGATAGGAGCATTAACTAAATGCCTAAAATGTTAAATTACAGTTGCTTGTAACGTTTGTGATGTCAAAACTGATGCTCGTTCAACTCATTGTAAATCACTCTAGGTAAGAGGATCAGATAAATAACTACACCGTACACCGTACGTACTATTCTGTTGTTTGCCTATAATGTTTGTGATCTAGGAACTGGAGCTCATTCTGTTACTACTGAGGATTATTCAATTATAACCAAAAAAATCATTTAAATTCTCACCTGTACCTCTACAAGCACTAAGCTGAATTCTTGTCTGTCACCTTGAAGCAACCAGCATGATAATAGACCTTTGTTCTTTGTTGTAAAAGCTAAAGGCTGACCTAGACTGTTTCTTCTAGCTAAACATTGATGAGTTCTTCCTTCCTTCCTTCCTTCCATCCTTCCTCTCCTTAGCAACATAATTAAGCCGTTGACTGTAAATGGCTTTATAATCCTCCCTCTCATTTATAATACTTAAAATCATTATTCCTAAGAAGTATTTCAAAAGTACTGTTATATAATTGGTATAACCTTTGCTTAGGGAGGGAGGAAAGAAGGAAGGCAGGGAGGGATGAAGCGAAGATAGAAGGAAGGAAAGGAGGCAGGAAGCAAGGCTAGGAGGAAGGAAAGAAGTAGGAAGGGATGAAGCAAAGATGGGAGTTTCAGCGCACACCCTAACAGGCTCCCAGACTTGGAGGGACACTCTCGCTAAGGCCACGAGGGCCGAGCTGCACTGCAAAAACGTTGTGTGAGGGCTCTTGTGCAGACTTATTGCGTCCTGTTTGCAACTGTAGTCACAGGAACATCAAGCTGCTGGGAGACGGTCTTATAGCCTTTACCTTTAACACGCTTGTCTTTCTGATCTCCTCAGACATCTCTCTCCTTTGCTTTCTCTGGTCCATGTTCAGTGTGGTGCACATGATGATATCAAACAGCAGAGTGACTACTTTTCTCCATTTAAAGGCTGAGTGATTATGAGATTGAAGACGTGTGATACTAATATCACTATAATCCAATTAGTTATGATCTTTTCTAAGGGGTACCAACAAATCTGTCCAAGCCATTTTAGAATATCTTTGTAGAATAAGCAATAATTTATCTCTTTTCACAGTTTCTTTGCTTTACTCTGTGACATACCAAAGGCATGCAGGTATACATGAGAAAATTGCTTTTAATTTTGTCACTTTTCAGGAGGAATGAAGCATTATTTCAATAAGTGGTAAGGGTACCAACAAATTTGTCCACGTCTGTATATCCCTTCATGATGGCTTCATATTGCTTGGTAACCCAGGAATTTCCTTGCACCCACCTCTGGTCAGGTGTATCAAAAACACTAAAGTTAAAAGTTCTCGACATAACAACAGCCTTCGATAGTTATAATAATAATACATATTCAAAATGCAGGCTATTGCATAAAACAAAAACCAACTCTACTTCGTCATAGACAAGACCTCTATATATAAAAATGGTGTTCACACTGGGTTTACGACAGTAGCCAGTTCAGTGAACTATTCATCGGGCTTCTCATCTCCACTATTGGGATAGCAAGCAACATGGCGGCACTAACACAGGTTTCCAGGTCACAGAGGAAAGGAGGAGGAAATGAAGGAAAGGAGAAATTATTTTTGGAGCTTTGGAATCCACCCCACGTTTCCATCCTACCCCCTTTCCTTTCTCCCTACCATCCTTCCTATCTTCATTCCATTCCATCTACCTCTCTTCCTTCCTCCCTCCTTCGCTCCTCCCACCTGCCTTCTTCACCCCCTCCCTTTTTCCTCCCTCCTTTCCTCTCTCCATCCTTCCTTCCTTCCATCCATCCTTGTTTCCTCCCTCCTTCCCTTCCTCCCTTGCTCTCTCCTACCTTTAGCTGCACACCTAAGCTGTAAACTCTAGCTTTAGCAACTATCATCACTTGTGTGTGTGTGTGTGTGCAGGAGAGAGGAGGCCATCAGGACGATTGAGGAAGAGATCAGGAGAGAGAGGCGAGTTGCTGATGAGGTTGTCAAGGCGATGCCGGCCACAAAGCAGGAGAAGTACACCACAATGACAACAGCCAATGAGGAGCTGCTACAGGTACTACTGCAGTGTTATTGTGTGGTATTACTATGTGGTACTACTGTGCTTTGTGGTACTGTGGTTTTATGAGCCAAAAGTTCATTTCAGACATTGACTGTAGCATTACTGTAATAGTAGTGTGGTAATACTTTGACATTACTGCCAGTGTTGTACTGCTAGGTATTATGGCACAAATGTTATTACTCTAGTATTACTGTTGTATTAGTGTAGTATTATTATGGTACTGCTGTGGTATTACTGTGGCTACTATTGTAGAACTACAGTATCAGAAACACTTTGATCACCAAGAACAATAAAGGTATGTCTCTTTCTCTCCTCTCCTCTCCCCTTGCAGGAGCTGTCTGTTCGTCAGGAGGAGCTTGACCTCCTGCTAACCAGGAAGGAGGCTTATGAAGCGGTGAGCTAGGAAGGAAGGAATGGAGGGAAGGAAAGATAGAAAAGAGGAAAAGGAGTAGAGGACAGTGTTTCTCTTAGCTCAGAAGTTTATTTGTGGTGGTACTAAATCCCGTGGGGTGGTGGGGGGG
>CABFOQ010004479.1:17794-39000 GCA_900660455.1 Gephyroberyx darwinii | reverse complement strand
GGAACCAAATGTGTGTGTATAGTGGCTGTTCTTGTAAATCTGAAAACAATGAGAAAATTGCTGAATTGCAGGTAATGTGTTTAACAAGTTAAAACAATAGTTATGCAGCTGTGAGAATTTTTATTGATGAAAATAAACGGTACATGTGTCACAGACAAAAACAATGTACAACAGGTGTATACAGAATGGAAGGTTGGTTTAAGGCAGTGGCATCCCGTTCTTCTCTGTACTCCTCACCATTCATTTCACAAAGGTTATGCAGAACACAACATGCTGGAAAGTTGGAACCACAGTTTCCCACCACTCCGTTACTCCATTGTGTACCCAAACGGATGGCGAGTCAGTCTCAGTCATCTCAATCTCTGCAATAATCTCCGCTCATAAAATCCATTATTACTTTAAGTCTAGCATTTTGGGCGTTTTGAATCCTTTGCTTCTACTGCTTGTCTATTTTCCAGCGCTGACTCAATAGGGGTTATGCAACAAACTTCCGTATTCTGTAAAACAGGTCGCATCGCTAACGTAACGTGCTAACGTTTAGCAGATACATACCCTCGTAGTCGCATACGTATGAGGAAGCATATAGTTTAAACCCCTTATCCATTTTGGTGACAGGAGTTTTAGATGTCAACCTGCATATGCGATGGACATCAGTTATGCTCATCTTTGGTAGCTGATGCCTGAAGGCATCTTGAGTAAAACAGCGCCATTCAATGTAGCTTGTGCAGAAGACCTGACCTGGAAGCGATGCAACCTGTTTTACAGAATACAGAAATTTGTTGCGCATAAACCCCATTTGCAAAACAGTAAATCACGATCAACAGCAGCACTGCTTCAATCTCCTACATGCTTATAGCGTAGCGCAAAAAAGCTTCTTCTTCTTCTTGTTAGGGTCGCTTTATATGGCGTCATCGTTGTATAGTCTTCTGCATAACCGCCACCTACTGGACTGCAGTGGAGCTTTTTCATACAGTCAGCGGACTAATTTCCCTAATCTTCGCGGGTCTTTGGACCGCTGTCGAAACTGGGAGACAACAATGGGCTGACGGAACTTTTAGTCCCGTGAAAAGTACTTCCTGTGACTAAAAGTCCTGGGTACTTTGTGTCGAAAAGGGCCACTATTTCAGTAGCCGAGAATAGCCTCCCTACACTCGGTCTTCTGGGATATTATATTATCTGCTCCAGCCAATCATAGAGCTGTTTTGGACTGTGTGCAATGCTGTGGACATTGGAGAAAGAGCAAAACACTGCAGTCAACAGGCCAGGGCTTCTAGCTGAGTGCAGAGCTATGCTGCTGCCTCGATTGGCCTCCTGTGTCTTCCCCTCAGTTTGACATTCAGCATGGTTCCCCATTGCTCTCGACCCTTTGACCCCCTCACATCCCCCTCCCAGACCGTTAGTGACTCACTCTGACCTTGAGTTGTGGGCTCAGCATACCTCCAGAAGAAGAGCCTGGAAAAAGCTCCCTCCGAAAGCATAAATATTTTAGCATCCAGGTGGGTACAGGGGGTATGTGATGTGCCGTCTAAAGTTCTTTTTTTATTTAGTCATCCATTTTTGTGTGCTGAGAAGCATCAACACAATACCGAGGCAAGGGTTGTTTGGCTGACTCTGTAACACTTGCAATCACTTTCCTATACAAATGAATATGTTTCATGATCAAATGAGTTGTCATACCTCTGAAAATAAAAATGATGTCCAAAATTGACTGCACAATTGTACTGTATGATGCATATTAATACTCTCCCCAAATTATTGCTAGTTCATGTTTGGGAAACTATCAGAGGGCATAGAATGTTATTACCCATGAATCCTTGTGTTCCCTCCCACAGCTAGATGCTTTTCCAAGTATAATTTTCCTTTGTTTCCAATGTATTTCCAGATTAATAGCCCTGTCTTCTAGAAGAGGCAGGAGAAGTGACATGCTGTGGGTTTCTCAAGCGACTTTTTCTAAGTTAACACACGCTCTTTCTACTTATTATCCTGAAAACAGTCAAATTCCCAGGACACTTTTGTAATACTTTCTGTGTGACTCTCTGCATGGTTGATGTTATGGCTTCAAGAGGGTCCTGTGAAGTCCCAAGCTCCTCAGAGCTGATGCAGCATAGAGTTGGAGCCATCAAGAAACAAAGGACTAAGGGAGCATAAGCTCCCATTTGCCAGAGCAAGTTAAAAGCAGCACAGCTCCTTCTAATGCTCAGAGGCCTATTTTAGATATAGGCTGCTTTTAATGTCTAACGCACACTGCTGGGCTCACTGACAATGTCTATGGTAAAAGAAGGACTTCAAAAAAGCAACAAACATGGAATGTTCCACACTTTTAGAAAGGGGGATATATTGCCTGAGTTAGTGAGGTGTATATGATGTAATTTCACTGAAAGCACCAAAAATCTACTTATTGCAGTTGCTGGTTTTCATCATTGTATTTGACAAATTGGTATTCTAGAAAAACATTTTGGGAGATTTTGTAATCATAAGCATATTTAGAATGAGCAATGTGAAATTTTGAAATGACACGTGTTGATGCAACTAACACAAAAGTAAATACATTTGGCACCCTTGAAACCTGGTTAATAATACCTTTATAATAGCTAAATGGCATATTAATGATTACTTATTCATATAGGTCAGCTTTCATATGGTATTCATGAAATTTCATATGTGAAATAGTTGTTGAACAGTATACTAGGGAAACAGTATGTTGTGTTTTTCAGACTATACTATCCAAAAAAATTAGATTAGATTAGATTCAACTTTATTGTCATTGCACAGAATACAAGTACTGAGACAACAAAATGCAGTTTGGCATCTAACCAGAAGTGCAGAGGAAGCAAAACTTTGCCTCCTGAAGAGCAGAGACATAAGATGTGTCCTCTCTCACCTGAAACACTTACCAGGTGGCCTAAGTAAACTCCCCAGGCAGGTATTCGGCATTCCACCAAACAAGGTAAACCTAGTGAGGTAAACCCTGAGGGCACCAAAGCTGTTAGGAAAGCAACCTTAAAATGGAGAGCTAGGCTTAAGGTTAAGATTATTGGCCACCAGCCAGAGCAAAAGAAAGCCCACCATCACTGCTCTTCAGTAATCCATGTTTCCGAGGTCTTTTCATCCTCTTGCACTGCTCACAGCGTGCTTCATCTGATCATTTACAATAAACTGAGAGCCCTCAATGTCCAAACACACCAAAATGGAATATCCCACATGTAAATGTAAACATCGTACACCTCTGATCCCTCTTGATCTTCACCCCACAATATTGCATGAAAAATCATGTGAAAGTGACGAGTGAATTGTGAACCTTTGTTTTAACAGTGATATGCTATCATCACTGGAACATACACTCTCATATAGCTCAACGGCATTAGCTTCCACACCACAGCTTCATAGTGTGGTGGAGAGCCATGTGATAGCAATCAACTGTACTGATCTGTAATAGCATGGCAGTGGTGCAGGGCTCTTGTGGAGCAGATCTGATGATTGAGTGGAAGGGGAGGCAAACAGACAGCAAGTCCAACTGGCCAGGAGAGGGCTCTGGATGTCAGGAAACTAACAAGGGTTCTGCATACGACGATTTGTCAGGCTTCAAAAAGCTGATTAGTTAGGTCGACCATCATCATTATCACCGTTATCTTCTTCTTCCTTGTCTCCTTTTTCCTTCTTCTCTGCTCTCTTCCTCCTCCTCATCCTCCACCCTCATCATCATCATCATCTTCCTCATCTCCATCCTGCACACCAAGACACCCAGCATTAACACCCTGGTCTAGTTTCTGACTGCCGTTGAATATTTCAATATAGCTCTGCTTATCTGGCAGCCCCTATGACCTGCCTGGATGAGCGAGGGAGAGGCAGAGATTCGCATGGCGAGCTGTGGAATGGATACTATACACAGTCATATATAAGTGAAGAATTTGCCTCGAGGTGAGCAAGCACATGAATACCAGATCTCTCTGCACTCGCATTTGTGTGGATGGAGACTGAATTTCATAACGGATACTGAATTCCAGCCTTCTTTTTGGCGTTTCTCTGGATTCAATTCAAATAGCCAAGGGAGAAGAAAAAAAACCTCTGCATTTTTGTAAATGCCATTCAAATAGCCGAGGGAGTAAAACTTTTGGTTTATATTTTGTGAATTTCATTCCAATAGTTGAGGGAGTAAAATATTGGACAGTGCAGGTTTGTCGGACTCTTGTTACATATATTTTGAAATGCTGTTCTGCACAAATCATTTCTCTTCTAGTTAATGAGGTGGGACCTCTTTGATATGTGGGTCTGGGCTCTTGTGGCTGAGGCAACTAATAAAACATACCATAAATATTGTCAAGTAGTCTAAAATATACACAAAGCAGTTACACTAAAACTAAAAGCAATAGATTGGCGGTGACTGAACACTTGTTTTTTTTATTTTGTTGTGAGTTATAGACATTTTGTCGATGCTGCAACGACTCCAGCTAACTGCTCCTCAGACTGCATTGGACTGCAAATACCATCAAATAAGATTGCCCACTAGTCAATATCTATTACTATTAGAGACGTTATTTCATATATGTAGTCCCTGCATCTTAAGCATAGAGCCTAGTCTGTCCTTGACTGGTGACTGACATGCTTCCCGAATGCACAATGACACTGGAAAATATACCGACCATCTAATCCCATGAAAAACCCCAAGCTGCCACAACTTGGCTCATTGTTAATGCATTTGACTGGCTGTTTAGTGATCTAGAGACTTGTGGGTTGTTTGTTGTTGTCTATAACAAACAGTGTGCACTCACCACAGAGTAGCAAGCTGTCAATCTATGAGGTGGTCTGGGTGGTGGACCAGAGAGCATAGGAAAGAGGGTCTGGCCCTCAGATCAGGAATGGCAGTTGGACACTAGGGGGGTCACTGCTTGGGGAAAGATTTGACTCTGACCAAGGGAGTGGAGTTAAAGGATCATGGGATAGCTATATGTGGGGGGAGCAGGAAGGAGGGGTAGAGGACACCATGCAGCCTCTAATTGGTTTCTCTCTCTGGAACATCCATTGCTCCTTCTCACTCGGAGAGCTGCTGTGCTCAGGGAGCCACAACTGAGAGCCCAGCAAAGCCTATTGGATTTAAAGGGAATCTGTATCTTAAAGGGGTGCAGGGCTGAGGGAGGGGTGAGCATTACAATCAATAATTCATAAGGCCTTTCCTTATTAGGGCTTTCTCCTGACGGGGCCACTGGTTCTTATGCCCAGCTCTGTGTCGGATGAGGAGCTTCTTGGAAGGCAAAGCTGCGTAGGACCTGCCAGCACTACGTTGTAGCTAGTTGCCCACTCTGCCATTCCCATTCTGCACTCTCACCCAGATCCCTTTTGTTACTCATGATCACTCAAACCCTTCAAACACGAACCCGGTCCTCTCACCATAACAATGAGAATGCTTATATGTAAAGAGGTATTTGCATAGACAAAGCAGGCAAAGCAGATTTTTAAAAGTCAATTGTTTATATAAAGTAAAATAAAACCACCATTTGTTTTTATACTCTTCAGACTGAAATGATGTGGAGGAGAACAGTTGTTTCATCATGTTCCACAGGCAGTTGCAAAAGGTCTTATGAAAATGTCAGCATACTGTGTACTTGACAAGAGGCAATAACCATAACCATAAATGTTAAGTACATATGAGAGCATATGTCTGAGTGCACGTACTGCATGAGTGTATGCATGTGAAGACATGCACGTGTCTGTGGGTTTATATCCGTGCGTGTGTGTGTGTATTAATGTTGGTTAGTGCCTGTCTCTGTATATCCATGCAACAGTGTGTTTCTTTGTCAGGGGTGTGTGTCTCAGTGTGTCTGTTTGTGTGTTTGTGTGTGTGTGTTGGCATGGAGTTGATACTTGTGTCCTTGTGGAGAACGTTCTCCGCAAGTTGTCTTGGAGAGAACAAACTTCTCAAGAACGTGAGAACAGAGAACGCCTCTTTCCAGCTGGAGATGTGCTGTGAGCTTGACATCGCGTCATCATTAAGACACACAGGTGTTCATTTCCCCAGCTGACTCAACTGACTCTATAGAGTGCAGCGCTGTTTGGACGTGCTGTGTTGTTCTCGCAATGAATGTTGGGGTTTCCCATTCATTCTCATCAGTCAATTCATCATCTGATGCATCCTCAGCTTTTTCGCCTATCGGGATCTTTCGTCCTTGGTACTCTTTTGGTTTGGAATCGTACTTCTGGTCGTTAGATACGATGTCAAATGTGTTATGGAGGACACAGGAACGCAGAAGAATGCATATGGATATGTATGTCTGTGTGTACGTCCCGGTGAATCTATGTGGAAGAGGTGACTGATAACTACAGAGTCATGTGGAGTTAGTGGCCAGGTCTCCTCTCTGGGCCTCGCTCATTAGAGTGCAGCTGCAGCACATTAAGAGCAGATGAATTACTCATCTGCCATGTGGTGAGATCTAATCACGACCATGCAGCTCCTCTGGATGCCTTTCTATCATTAACTCCCCCCAGGTTCTTCCTCACACCTTGTTTGGCTCATCATCAAAACCCATAAACTCACCTAAATTTATTATCCTTAGTAGCACTCAGAGAGGGTACCTTGCAGTAAGTGAATCTTTAACCCTCATGGGCCTAAATTCTTTTCCTCTATGTGTTGCCGTTTTTATATTTGAAATATTGCTATCACCTTGCAATGATAAATGTAATTCTGAATATATTACGGTTAAGCCGAAGGTCCACAAGGGATGGTACTAGAGGCAATATTCCTCAGCACAGTGAATTCCACATGTTCACTTAATGCTGCTAAAATTGACTGCTGTGCAGGTAGGAGCCATGATGTGAAACAGATAAACAGTGATTACATTCACCGTGATAAATGAAAGGGCAGCTCGCCAATGTGAGGAGTTTTACTCACCATAGATCACAATTTGTAAGTGCTGCTTGCTTGGTATGCCAGAGTGGAGTGGAGGCCAGTTCTTATTCATTGAATCAATACGATTTTACGCAATCGTATGCTACATTAAAACGGTGGATGAAACGCAAAAAACCCAACTTCTGAGTAAATATTAGCAATTTTCCGTACCTATTACCTTAATGATAGCATCTGTTGTCATAGGAAGGATACGGTGACATGGTGTTTACTGTATCTGTGATGAGCCTACAATATTTTGCCCAAAACCAGGATTTATCTTTGTGGTTACCCTGTTTCTTGTCATGTCATATATTTTGCCCATCAGCTGTGGTGTATTTGTACTTTAAGGACTATAACACAGCTGCACAGATGCTGAAACTGCTGTACCTACTGTAAAGCATCTTATTGAATGTCTTTCCATCGTCATAATTTATAATAGTCTTTGTGTATCATGTCTTTGTGTAATGTTTATGACATTTTGATGATCTGTGTTTCTGATAAATGTATTAACCTCTCTCCCATCCTACCAATATTAAAGCACAGAGTCACTATATATTTTCCTGGTCCATATCACCATAGATATACCAGATAATTAGTCAAAGCAATCAGTAAACACACTTGTGAAACAACCTGTTCACACCTGTGAACAATGGAAGTTCTCCTTAACTGACATGGTATATTGGCAGCTTTATAAATTATATGAATTACCACTTAGACCCACTTGTTTACATAGGAGTAAGTCAAGGGGGAAAATAATCACATACTCTCTTTTCATTCATTTCACAGTGGAGTCTTTCAGCTGAGTGATGAGAACTGTTGAACCACTTGAGTTCAGTGCCATATAAATACCTCATTTGTATCAATTTGCAGTGAGGATTCGGACTTCACTGATTTCTTACCTGTCTTACCTCGAGGTGATCACTGGAATGCGAAGTGGATGTCTTCTCGAGTCCACCTTGGAATTACAATTTAATTTATTCTTTTTGCATGCACCTTTAAGACACTGCATGAAAGGAAAGAGCAAATGCTGAGGCCTATATGATGATCAGAGAAAAGTCCCTCCTGGTACAGTACTATTTACTTTGCCTAACCAAAATCTTTCCACTCAAGTCTATGAATCCTCTGATGCAGCTCACAAACTTCAGCAATGAGTCAATAATGAGAAGTGAGGCTGATTTTGTGCTTATGGGAGCACTACCTATTTGAATTCAGATATTGGGGGTCAGGTGAGCCATTGTTTATTTACCAAGTAATTATTACCACCTCACGAGCTTGGAGAGGAATATGATTGATGGATTGAAACTTATCTTTTATGTCTACTTTGGTGACAATTTAAGTTTTAAGTTGTTTTAAGTTTTCATAAAATGTGTGTTTAAACACTATAACTGTAAATAAATGTGTACTTCACAAACAGTCTTTGTACTTTATCTTTTTGCTTCCAGGATGCTTTGTTTGTTTCTGACAACTAGCATATCATTTATTTTTTTTAATAATTCTTGAACTAGGGGAAAATGCTGCATGAAAGACTTCTTGTGCTTTGTGAAGATATTCCAAAATAATCTCAAACAAGACAAAACCATTAGACTTTGTTTTCCATGGAAATTAATCAGGCTTTGTTTATCGAACGAATGTCTTAATGTCTTATTCTCTTTGAAATAATGAACTGCAACAAGATGAAAACAAGTTAATTTCTTAATCCATTCCCCATTTCTCATTGCCCTATTACCCTCGAGTATTAGCAAGTTTTTTGTTCTTGCGTTTCCTGAGAACAACAAAACATTTTTATTCTTTCAATTATTTCTGTGCTTTTTTATTGTTGATTTCTGTACATATAGTTTACCTATTATATTTTATGGCCATTCAGATAAATGCACATGTATATGCCAACCAATCAAGTCAGATACTGCAGCAGAATGGATGTAATGATGTAATGTACACTGTAGCGCTGTAACGTGTTCTGCATAGCTGCTTTCTCATGCTGATCTAAGATTGAAGGGACCATTTGGATTGTTTTATCTTTAAACTTGTTTTGGTATTTACCTGCAGCGATGAAAAGCCATTCACAGCTTTTTACAGCCAAATTTCATTTTGAGAAAGATAATTTTGAATCCCACAGAGCTCTCAATCACAGCTTAAAAAACCCTTCAAACAAGTCATTGTTAGTCATTTGCAGTTTTACAGTTCATAGCTTTTTTTGTATCTACGCTAATTTTTGCATTCAAAAGATTCTCCCTTTCAACCACTTCAAATATGTTCCACACATGACATTCATCTACAGAAGGGGGACCAAATAAGATTAATTTTACACTCATTGTTTTACTGGGTTCAATATTTGGGTAGATCAGACAGTATAACCATCAGTGTAAAGGCATGAGGTGTAACCTCCGACCTCTTGAGAAAACTAGTAAAATAAATAAACTGGTCATTGTACTGATTTGGACTTCCCTTTGTAAAATCAATCCAAATGCAAATTATTTTTAACCATTCATTTCACAGAATTCATATTGTAGCTGTAAAAATGATCTGCATGCATTCCTATACCATAACCTATACAACCTATACAATCACTGTACAAAAATATTAGGAACTCCTTTCTACTGTTGCACACTACTATGCACAATGCATGTCTTGATTGTCAAGACATAGATTGTCCATCTCCCCCTCATGACTGAAGTGGATTTAAAAGGTGAAATCAATAAGGAACCACAATTTTCACCTGGATTCACCTGGTCAGCCTATTTCATGGAAAGAGCAGGTCGCCCTAATGTTTTATCCACTCAGTGTAAGTAGTTCATTGTTAAAAAATTTGAACTGTCGCTTTAAGTAATGCTTACGTCTATCTCAGCACTTTGGCTGGGACTTTGCCAGACTGTTGAGTGGCTATGACAAGACAGATGTGAAAAATTGCCACTGACTGCTCTCCACCCGAATGGGACTATGTCCCTCCATAAAAGGCTGCTTGGCATTATCAGTTAAATTGTATCTCCAGGTATATGCCTTTCATTAACCTTCTATCATTGTTTTATGACAGTGGCTTGCAGGGCAAGCTCGGCATAAAAAGAGCCTAAGTGACAAAGCTCTGCTGTATAAAGATGTTTTGCTTAAATTGAAGTTGATTGCTCGTATTCACTTGTTGTGTTGTCAGGAGGAGGTGTGTTTTGTTTCCTTTTTCATGTCAGTGCCTTTGGTTTCTAGCTTGCTTCATCTCTGCACTGTCACCTGGTTGTTTGGGGTTTTAGCTGATATAAATAGCTACACTTTCTGCAGCCGTGTGTATTGTTAGTCAGTGTTGCTGTCAGAGCCTGTTTACAGCACAAACAGCTTCCTCCTAAGGTCCGCGGTCCTCATACTGTCATACGTGATTGGCCGTCTACTGCTCGGTGGCCCATTCTGCTAACATGCTTCAGAGGGAGGGACGGGTTGTGAAGCTCCAGAAGCACCAGCAGTCACTGTCATCTCAGGGCCTGACTTTGGGCTTAGTGAATAAGTGAAGGTAGAGAAGATTGATAGATGACATGAGCAGAATGTTGTAGGGGAGATGGGGGTTGCTGACAGAATATGCTTCAGATTGGAGAGGTCCTGGGAGGGCTAGCTTGACTTAAACCACACATGACTAACTGCCCTGAAGGCAGTTAGAGAAAGGCCCTGTCATGGCCTATTACTATATCTCAGCTCTTTGAGCAAATCTATGGCTACCCAGCAAATGCATCCCCGTCTTCTGTATTTGGGCTGAAGAGAGGTTGATGTAGTGATTTGGGCTAGTTGAACTAAAATATGAGTTGTAGTGCTTGTTAAATCAGATACAACACACTCTCACTTGGATCCCATGTGTATGCATGGGGCTCTACACACTGCTTAAGAAATATTCATCATTAACATCAGTATGGTTCATTCCAAAAAACACTACAGGTGGAAAGCTTTGAACGTCATGTTATCATGCAGTGAGTGCTAATATTGTCTAGTTCGTTTAGTGACTTGAACCAGTTTAGGTG
Organism: Gephyroberyx darwinii; assembly: GCA_900660455.1. Taxonomy (NCBI): domain Eukaryota; kingdom Metazoa; phylum Chordata; class Actinopteri; order Trachichthyiformes; family Trachichthyidae; genus Gephyroberyx; species Gephyroberyx darwinii. The sequence continues at coordinate 28,128 of CABFOQ010004479.1, read as the reverse complement.
AGAAAAAAGAAAAACTGTAAAAACTGTGTTGTTGACATGATGTTAAGATGTCATGTGTATATCTCTTCAATTACACTATGCAGAATTATGAAAATAATTTAGGCAATTTTGTGATCTGCCTCTGTAACAGAATTGAACTATATTTTCAAACAGTATTTTGTTTGTATGAGCCAGTCTGCTTTATCGTATTCCAAACCTTACAATGCCGTGAGCTGCATCAGCAGCACTCAGCCAACAAGCTCCATCACAACACAACCCCGCTGACAGCAGTTAAGTGTTCATCTTGCTGCAAGGTGCATGTGTAATCCTTGTTCGGCGACAGCATTAGTCACATTCTAATCTTTTCTATATGAATGAGGAAGGTGTTTATTTTTGTGTTGTTTTTCCTAATCTTCCTCCTTGACTACATGTTAATTGAAACCCCAAGCCAAGAAGAGGCAAAATGAGAAATCTACTGTTTTCCATTTGTAAAACCATGAGTGCCTTTTCTCCTTGGCAATACAGGAATATGCCATTTTGTTAGAAAAGGGAATGTGGTAGTGCATGGTAAAAATATCTAGGTGACTCAAATGATTGCATTTTGGTGTGGCACAGGATTAGGAAATCTTTAGCAAAAGGTATCTGAATGAGAATACAGGAAAATATAGGGAACCTTTCCAGGCTGTGCATTATTGAAATTAATTTATGGATTCTAGCACCATCTATTGGCTGCTACATAGGTCCAAATATACTAAATGAAGCCAAGATTGATCATCCATAACCATTAGATTGTGCTTTATTGCAACTTGTATGGGGAATTAATTTGTCTATCAAAGAAATCTAAATCGTGGAACCACACATGGGTACTATTAGACTGGCAGTCAGCTATCTGCCTGAGGGTGCACCTCAGGTGTAGCGCTCTGTGAGAAAATGAAGAGAGTGCTGATAGTAACGCTCTGATTGATCAGACACAAATGAGAGTTGGTTGATTTTTTTCTAAATAATGCCAATGAATGCCCACCTGAACTCTGGTCTGTCATCTTGTCAAGCAAAATGAGCTGTATGCATCAGCATGAATTACTTTGCATCAGCTGTTAGTCACCGTGCCATGTGCACACAGCCATCTGCCTCAAAAATATGATATTCACTTTCAGCTACATGTTGGTGATTAAACTTGATAATTTACTCACATATGAAGTACGATTTGATTGGAATTACATTCTAACAGGATTTGGAATTAACATATTTCTGAAGGTAAAAAACACACAAAGGCACTGAAGCTTTTAATAGAAACCTTCAGATAAAGGACCATGTTTTAAGTTATCAAATAAATGAGGTTTTGATGAGCAGTTGGACGTGTTGGATGAGCAGCTTTGATGATGTTGGGGGCCACAATATCTGTAGTCACTTCAATAGGTCCAGAAGGTGTGCATAAACTTGTAATAAACAAAATATTAGCAGCTTATTGTAGGGTTTCCCATCTATTACAGTATTTAGTTCAGTATTTAGTTAAGTATTTTGTTCAGTATTACAGTATTTCTGTTACCATTCTTGACAGGGAAGATTGTAGCCTGAGTACCATCCTGTTTGTGGGCTCTGTGGTGTTCCTAGCTCCACCGCCCCAAACCGCCAACATTCAAACCATTGGCATTTGCGTATTCGTTAAGAAAATAAGCGGGGATGGTGATTGGTTAACAATGTTGTGACAGGAGGCACATCATCATCCACATGGCTGTTATGTCTGTTATTGCCGGTTGCTTTTTATCGGCGGATATCGTGTCACATTGCCCGACTGACAAGGAGTTAGCATGTTGAGCCAAAAACATTATTGTGTAATTGTGTAATTATTCTAAAATTGTGAGTTTGTGTACTGTATTCTGTACCTTCATATCTGAAGACAACAGAGGCTGTGAACTTTCAGTTGATGTATGATGTAACATTCACATACCATAGACCAGGGGTGTCAAACCATGTGCCATGGAGGGCCGATAGTATGCAGGTTTTCGTTCCAACCCAAGAATACAGCAGGTGATTTCACTGATTAGTTCCTCCTCTCTGGTTGAAGGTGTGGTAATCAGTGAAATCACCTGCTGTATTCTTGGGTTGGAACGAAAACCTGCATACTCTGAAAGTATGATCACAAGATCACAAGGTTAATTTGTCAGTTAATTGACCAGTGAATCAGTATCAGCTTACAAAATCACAAAACTGCAGCATCCCTCACTTGAGTGCTACCTAATAACTCCAGGATCAGGCACCTATAGGCCAAATGCCTTGTCACATGACTGCACAGGGTATAGGCTATTCTTGGCCCGAGACATGGTAAAAAAAATGCAGCAAGCCCATAAAACATGAAGTAACCCTTGCAAAAAATTCAATTCCATTTTGGTTTGGCATCTCCTAATAATTATTGGAAAGGGGCCAATCCAGTTTGACCTTTAGCCTATCAGTGGCCCCGCATTCGGAGCAGTGGAATTTCTTGCATTGATCAATAGACAAATCTTTACCATATTGATTCTGTCTTTACAGCATTTGCTCTATGACAGGTATGGGAGAGAACTGAAAACTTTTTCTGGACTTGAACCTAATCATTGTTTTTGTGATTATCTTTACACCTTCCTGTATTTCTTTATCCAGATGGGTGCGTTTCACTGATCCATAAATTGGTCATTTAAGTGTCACTCCATGAATAGAAGGCTGATCAAGCGGAAGTTGTTACCATAGCAACTGCTAGGGGAACATAGGTAAGGGCATGGATGATTGCCTGAACTGAAGAGTGCTTGATGAGAGGCAGGGGCCACTGTACAATCATGGCCCAGTGAGTGTGGCGCCTTTTCACAGAAAAAAAAACAACACACTACAACATTTCGGATGGTGCAGCAGCAAAATCTAAATGGCTTAAAATCACTGGTGATTTATCTGATTCAATAAGGAAATCCCTACTTTGTCCTGCTTTCTGACAGTTCCATCTGAAAATATAGTTTTGGACACCAGCTGTTAAATTTGTGGGTCTTGGTATACAGTAGGTAGGACCCATTGAGCTTAAACAAAATACCATATGACTTCTGTATAGAGCTACAGTAGTAACACCCTATATCAAATATCTTATATTTTCCTCCTCTGCAATATTTATTTTACAGTGTTAGATTGTTTCTACGTTTGACATTAAACTTGTACAAGGTGTTCTTCTAAACTTTTTGTGAATCATGAGGATGCTGCATCATGTAAGATTATGTCTCTAATAGTCCTCTACAGATGCCCCATTATCGATTCTCACACAGAGCCAATAGTCAGCTTAATGTACCAAGCCAGTGGAGCAAAACTGACATCATCCAGCCGTGGTCCCCCTTCCCCTGCGTGGCTCATAGAGATAAATGTCCTTCTAAACAAAGCAGCTTATTTTTGGGCCTTACCCCTTGCTGACGGATTAATTGTAGTAAATAAAAATCCCTTTCTCCTTTTTATTGATTAGAGAGAGTAGATATAGAGGCTGTATATATGAGAGCATCTGTGAGTGTCCACATATCCAAATGCCACACTATGGAGCCTTTATCTTATTGTGAAGGGCCCAGCGTGAAGTCCTGTTGCCATGCTGTTGTGTCAGGTGTTGTCTAGGTGAAAACTGTACAATAGGCACTCAAAGTCAAAGGCAGCCTTTTGAGAAAGAAAAGATGTCAATAGAATATAATAGCGAGCAGGACAGCTGTGTTTGACACAAGGGGTGTGAAAGTGCTCACGAAAGGAGGTGGAAATTGCCTGTTTTTACATTTGTGCCTTGCCAGCTCATTAAAAGCACTAAGGAGTTTTCCATAAGTAATTTAGAGGGTTTAATGTTTTAATGCAGCTGGCTTCTGTTTGCTCTTTGATCTCTGTCCATTCTTATTTCTACCCAGAGCACAGCCTTGCTACTGAAAATGTAGTCTTATAAATTCATCAATTCAGATTTATTGAACCCTTAGCAGCATATTGCCAACATTTGTTTCTGGCATTTTCTTACAGTCAATATGATTCCCTATCATTCATGCCTAATGTGTCACCCTGCATCTTTAGGATGTGGAATCTGTGCATATTTTAAATGTATATTTATTTTATTAAATTAATGCATAAAATGCTAAGTGAGCATATGTAATACGTTTCAAAACCTTTCAATAGTGTACAATATGCACTGATTTATTGATTTGTTCACCTTGGGAAATGTGCTTGGCTCTTAAACATATACTGTATGTGACCTTCTGCTACTGCTAACCCTGCAAAAGAAGGACTGTATTTAATGTTTCCACTTGATAACCCCAGTGACATACCCACTCTCAACCCTGCAACCTGTAACACCTAGAGTAGGTGGGCGAGTGAATGGTGCTGCCTGTGCGATGCGCCAGTAGATTTATCACGGCATAGTCTGACATCATCTATGGTGAGCATTGGTAGGGTAGCACATCATTCTTTAGGTATAAATTGGACTTCTGTAAATGTTCTCCCTGAAATGTGGCACAAGGGACTGTTACATCATATCCTGTGTATTGTTAAAAGCTTCCCATAGTGGGGTCCTTCCATTACATTATCGTTGGTAATACTATCATCCTGTTAGAACTGTTAGCATTTAATTATTGATTCTGCATTGCAAATACCCTAACCTCTCATTTACATGTAAATAAATAGGACATACTGAATGCATTTCACCACCAATGAATGGTCATTTAACCGATATAAATATTAACAACCCAGTTTCTATTTTAAGCCTTAACCACTTCAATTATGCAACCAACAAATACACACCTAGTGCACACAATGATAAATACACACATCCAGAAGTGCCATGCATATTCATGTCATCCCACTCGGCATTAATTTCTAGTCTTACTATTCCATATATTTTATATGGAAGATGTACAAAGACGTGTGCATATGTGTGCATGTGTGTGCGTGTCTGTGAGCAGGCAATAAAATTGATAAAATCCACAAACACTATGCACTTCAAAAGTATGTAGTGGATATACTGAATATAAAGAAATGAAAAATATAGCAAAATGTTTTTTTTGTGATTAGGGTTTGGCAAATGTGAATAAAACCGCCTTTGTTTTCTGGCAAAGATGGTGTTTTTAATAAAGAAAATATGTTCCTTTTTTCTCATTCCTTCATTATGTGACTTTATTAAATATAGTGTTCTGCAAGCAAGTCTTGCATGAAAGTCAAACCATTCATTCATTCATTCATTCATTCATTCATTCATTCATACTCACTCACTCACATTTTCACTTGATTCATTTCACTTGAAGTCCTTTCTGATGGTAAGGCTGATGAAATGATTCAATGTAAAAAACTGATCACGCAGGTAGGCTACATCACCAGGCCTCAAAAGCCTAGTTATAAAGCGATGAGATGTGAAGGGTAAATGACGGCTACAGGACGACCTGTTTAAGGGATATTTACTGCCAACATCCAATCCCTTTAACTTTAATTTAATTGTATTGTATGCCCTGATAACACAGTATTCAAACAGTCAGACATAAGGAACCTGGAAACCAAGGTTAAATAGCATTATTGTATGGGAGAAGAGACTTTTTGTTTGACAATTGACAGTTTACGTGGCTTCTTTATCTTTTTGGCATGGTAGTTCATATCTTCTAGTTTCTAAGATCTATGTTCCATATTTTGAAAAAGCAAACAACATTGAGTTAAATGAATACACGTGTTTCTATAGGTATTTTGTTCATTTTCATATATATATTAAATGAGTATTTGTAATTTGTATCAAAGTACATGCATTTTTGCCCATCTGTGTGTGCACGTAGTTCTGTCAATATGCTTGTGGACCTGTGTTTCTGTTTGTGAGACCAAGAAAGAAGCGAGAGGGAACTTCAAGAGAGCAGTTTAAAGTAGTAGTGGATCTCACTGTGCCTGAGTATTCATATGTTATCTTCTGTTCTTCAGTTTAATGGAAGTGGTAGTAATCCAGTGGTTATGCTGGGAGCTGACACGTCCCTATTGGCTTCCTTCTCTCCAGGCAAACCCTGAGGTGTCAGAATTCATCCGCTCCCGACCTGCCGGAGGGGATATCTCCCAGTTTGATAAATGATGAATTCCTGACGGATCGCCTCGAGTCACTCAGCAGACAGAAAATAGCTATGCACAGCTCACATGAGGAATGTTGCCCTACACACACACACTCCATTTGACCCCAGGAAAGATGGACAGCCTGCCTCATTGTTATTTTTCCACTATCTTTTTTAAACAACACTCTTCACTGTCAATAATGCTAACAATTACCACGTCCACCCACCAAATGGGTACATTTCAAAGGGACGGGTTTAATTCCTTTAACATAGGCATGAATTGATTCGTAGCTTCAGAATCATTAATTAAGGCACGGGACATTTCCTGGCGAGCTGCACATTGATGGAGAGCAGATCATTAGTGGCCCTTTGGGTCCTTTTAATATACTCTTCCGACAGTGGGTGATTCAGCAGTGACTTGAGTAGGAGGACCTGACCCGCAAATCAACCTTTTTTGACCTGCAATTTGCGCTGGAGGGGGATCAGCTGCACTAAAAATAAGGAGACACCCCCTAGTGTTTCCTGATCATTGCTTTTATATTAGCTAGCTGCCATTGTTAGGAAGAGTAGCTTCATCTTCCATATGTGTAGTGAGAATATCTGAGACATAGGTTGAATTTAATACCTGTCATAACAATATTCATGCACAATTATGTAGCACACACAATGAATTATATTTGATAGTGTGTATTTAATGCTTTTGGATCTTTCTATATTTCCAATTAGAACTAGCAGAATGAACTGTAACAGACACACAGCAATGTTGATGCAATTGAATTAAGAACCCTCCAATATATCATTTCTATATATTTACTGTCATCTGTATCTCATTATCTGTCTGCCTTTCTCCCTTGATTTATGTTGATCTGTTATGACTGCAGAGTCACACTGAAGGCCATATTTGTTCAATAGCAATGATCGCCAATCCTGAAATCAATTATGCCCTTATTTCCCCACTTGTAAGTATTGGCAGCGTGATAGATCTCTTAACTTCAGGGTATCACATATAATTAAGAGGAGTGAAAAGGACCCTTACGGTGTCAAGGCTTTGCATTTCAAATAGCCTCATTTTCAGAGCCCACATTCTGGCAAAAGTAGAGAAAGAGAAAGGGAAAGGCGTGTGACAGCATCGATCTCACCTTGAGCACATAAAACGACAGGCTAGTAAGATGTCACATTAAACTGAGTGTCCCCACACATAACACACCGTAAAAGGCTAGTGACCTTTACGAGGAGGAAGTGCTCACACTCCATTGACTATGAACTCAGAGTGATGGCGAAAATGGCATGCTTTCTGAAAGCACTATATTTGGAAAAAAAGGAAAAAAGCTTTGTGATGAATCAATAGGTTGACTATTCTTATAGGGACAGCTCTATGGGGCAAACTTTTTGTGCTGGCTGTTCCCTTGAGGGGGCGGGACCTGAGGAACAAAATCGAATGAAGCTCTTGATTGCATCTTCAGCCAGGACTGATTTCCTTGGTCGGAGGATGACCACAACTCAATGTCTGGCCCCTGATTAAACATCAACATCGCCTTTGACAGCATAGTGGAGGTTATCTCTAGACAACCATTGTTACCATTGGGAATCCATGGCTGCGGCCCTCAGAGCTATAAAATACAGGGGAGATGTCATTTGGATTAGTGTAAAACAAATATAACTCACTATGCTTCAAGCAAAGTGAGAGAAGTTTAAACTATGTCTACATATTTGCACACCACAAGACGCCTTTTGGCAAATTTTACATTATGAAGACTGTGATTCACCATCACTGACTTTCCTCCAGCTCAAAAGATTGCTGTAATCATTGGAGTGTGTCCATGGGTTTGAAACATCCATTGGTGACGCTGAAATGACAGGTCTGTTGCATTTTTGGACCATCTTCTCCTAAACAAACATTCTGTTATTTTAAGCCAAAATAAACAACATCAATTAAAAGCATATTGAAACATTTGATATCGGCTTCAGTAGATAAGATTATTTGTGACTATCAATGTCAACAGCTCGTGACATGTATTTCTGGTACTTCATCATTTGCTTCATTAGCTGCGGGCAAGGTTTGACACAACAGGCTTTGAAATGTTCAGGCACACATTTTCCTAATTACCTCAGCACATCTATTTGAAGCCATTCTCTTCAGTTCAGGATGAAGCACATATGGATAGACTCTACCATGAAGAAAAGAGACTCGCGCCATTTGGCATTTTACACTGTCCAGTATTTTCTGGTAACTTGCTGAACATCCAAACAAAATGTGTGGTAAGGAGTTTTTCCCTTCAAGGAGGATGTAAACGGATGGGGTGCTCTGGTAGAGTGAATTTGGGGAGCCAGCCGAGGCTGACTAATCAGAGGGTGCTTGGGAGAGCATTAAGACAGACGTGTGGAGGGGAAATGTGACACCTGGAAATTACACAATGTAATGGAATCAGCCAAGTGGTAAATGTAGCTTTTAAATAGGTTTTGTGTTCTCCATTAACTTGCTAGACACTGATTGGTCCTGACAGCAAGGGAAAGTGACGGTCAGCATGTTGCCCCCTCCCTCCAATACAGCCTCCATGTGTGCGTGTGTGTCTCTCTCTTTCTCTCTCTCTCACACACACACACACACACACACACACACACACACACACACACACACACACACACACACACACACACACACACACACCTCTTCCTTTGGCTTCAAGGTCATTCGCTTCCCTTCAATGACTGTGGGAGTGGGGGTGGAATAAGAAATCATCATTGAGACTTCAAACAAAATCCACGCGCCCTTGTGAATTGAAATCTCAGTGAAATGTAAATCTGTGTGTGAGGATGCAAGTGCATGTACGTGTGTGTGCCTATGCAAATCAAATTTTGTTCAGTATTTCTCCCTTTGCACCATAAAGAAATAAAACACACTCAAAAACAACTGTCAGTCCTACTTTATTTACAGATTCCTCTATTTTAAACTCCTTTATTGATGCACAATATTAAAAAATATGCACCGAACAGACGGACCGGCACTAAGGCCCTCCTCAGAGTGCAGGATCCATCGTACTCTCTGTGTGCAGTATGTGATCCTCTGGCTCTCTGAGGAGGTCCCTGGGCCCTGACTGTTCACTACCTATCAACAAGGACAGAGCTGGATAGAAAAAGAAATAGACACACAAACACAAACAGCAGGTTGTTGGTGACAGATCCCTCACACAGCATATACACATTGTTGAGCAATAACATGGTCTTGGTTGCCCCAAAAATAAAGTTACCCCAAAATAATTCTCCATCCGACGCTTCCCATTTGGTGGTTTATTCCAACACCTACATATAAATATATCGTGTACTGTATACCACAGGGTACACTTTGATGATGATCTCAATGCAGTACACATGTTGCATAGTAAGCAGTCATAACAAAACACAGCCCAACACAACTCTATAGCCAGAGCTTGTTCCAAATGCACAACCTATCAAAATGCCGCTCACAGCCAAAAGATCCAAGAGACTAGGTCCAACTCTCCAGAGGGTTGCCATTTCACAAGGAGCACTAAATCCCCCAGCTTTTCTCAAGTGAACACAATGAATGTGGCCTGACTCATTCCAGATTCATCCAAAGTACCGCAGCCCTGTTGGCCTCCACTATTGACGAGGCAACAAAACAGAGCACAGCCTTGTATCTCTAAAAGATTACACCCTTGGAGGCTCTGCAACTATTTAACGGCTCCAAAGGTTCAGTTTTCACATCCTGGAACTACATTTTATTTTCTTAAAACAGGCAATACTGTACTTTTTGGCTGGAGTTGATTGAGACACATATGCACATCTAGTCTAGATCCTATAGGGTGGGAAAAACTTGCTCATCCAATGTAAATTCAAAACAGTGAGGTAACTGGAAATATGTTTATCGAAACGCCGTTTTTTTTTGTCACAGTAAATACTGGAAAGGCAGCTGATGCTGTCCTACTGTGTTTTAACAATATCCTAACATAAGCATAGTGGAAATTCTTGCAGGAAGCACTGGGAACTACTTAGTTCCCAGTGCTGATTTAAATGTCTTAACTCCTAGAGAGACTCTGGAAAGTCCTGGGAACAGCTCAGGCAGCCATGCAGCTCAGAGAAGAGCATCGCTGAAACTTTAATGCTCCATGCACCGGTGCTATCAATATTTCAGCACAGCTAAAAATATTACAGGCCCAACATAATGTTAGTTTGGGTAGGGTTAGTTCCCTCAAGTCAATATATGTGTGTTCTATCTGAGACGTTAGCAAATAAGTATAATGATGGCACTGCAGCAACAAATATATACAGTGAGCCTGCAACTCTTTC